>CAJVSB020000708.1:0-310451 GCA_911865555.2 Thlaspi arvense | reverse complement strand
GTGATTCAAAGTCTTTCTCTGCAATAAATGCCAGAAGCCTAGTCATGTCCTTTTGTTTGTCATTTTCTTAATAGTCTTCAAATTTTCAAAGTCATTCATTACTGGTCACATCAATAAGCTCTAATAATAGAAACTTGTCTTTGCCACGTTTTTGTCTTTTCTCCATTTTTCTTTAATAGCCTGCATACTCCCCCCTAGACTTTTTGAATTTGCCGTGCTTTGAATAAATCCTCTTTGGCAGTTTGTGGCGTGCCAAAGATCAGTTGTCTTGTCAATAGCGTTATTGTTCCAAATAGGAGGGTAGTATTCCATAGCAATCGTCTTCATTCCCTTGAGCATAATCCTTTTCAGATTCTTCCTCATCACTAAGTTGTACAGTTGTTCCAATAATATTCTCTTCTTTTCTTCTTTCGTCATCTTCTTTCTTGGAGATTGCATTTCTTCAGAAGAAGACGAGCTTTGCACAGAAGTAGTCTTTTTATTTTTCTGAGTTCTATTTTTCCATGTTACAAATTTTTTGTTTACAGAAGAGTCTTCCAATTTTTCCCAAGGCTTAATTTTGAAAATTTGGATAAATGCTGGGGGTTGGTCTTCAAAATTTCTATGTTCAAAAGTCCAGCACATTATCCAAGGAACTCTGAATTTATTACAAAACTGAAATAATTTCATATTTTTAGACTGAGTAGGCGAAAGATTTTCAAATTCTTGAAATACTTCCATTATACCAAGAGAAAATATTTCAGTTGTGACTCTACAATGAAGCCACCAATGCTTCCACCAGAAAGGAAACTCTTCCTGGCAATTAAACTCGAAATAAATAAACCAAGTATGCTGAACTTCTTTGACATACAAAACATTAAATCAGGCATTAATATAATCATAATAATTATAATAGGCTGGAGTATAAGATTGAGAAAAGAATCTCTGCGCAAAGAGATTGGTTTTCCACTGAGCAGGGGTAAGTACTTTTTTTATCTGGAATTTAGAATATTCTATTCTATCTTCTCTCTTAGTATGAGTAATCAAAACAGGGTCTGTATCAACAAGAATAGACTCGTAAAAGTCTCTAGTCTTGGCAATAAAGTCTGGAACAAATAAGAAATTCTTAGGGAATAGAAGAGAAATAGCCTTAGAAATATTTTGAATATCCAGATCAGGCTCAAGATAAAAAAATATGCAAAATTTTAGATTTAGTATACCAGGTACTATTAGGGTAGGCTGAAGGAGGCTTGGAGGTAATAGTCGAGGGGCTGCCAAGAGGTTGAAATTGAGGAGTAATCTAGGAAGAAGAGGGTGAGGAAATTAAAGTAGTCCTGAAAGAGGGTTTAGGTAATGGAGGGAAATTACTCGAAGAAGTAGGCGGTGATGGAGAGTCCAAAATTCTGAACCTATTCTGAGATGATGAAATAGTCTGACTTTTATCTCTTTGACTAATGGAGTGTCCATAGTCACAATCGGCTTTATTATACTGGCTTTCTCCTGCAAGAATTCATGAGTCAAGAGATTAAGCAAAATTATAGGTTTTCTTTTGACAAATTCGATATCAAAGGTAAAGACTGGACTAAAAACAATATTTTGAATAAATTTGAAAATCTCTTTTGCGGATTCATAACCAACATGAAGAAAAATACATTGATTAATAAAATTAAACAGAAATGCATATGGTCATGAATGATAATTTCTTTTTCGAATTGTTCTACTAAATTCATTAATCTGATTTTTTCAGTCAAATAATTTATATGCTTTTCTTTTTTATCTGCTAATTCAATGCGGATATTCTTATCTTTTGTTATTACATTTATTCTATTACAAGAACATGGTTTAAATCCACAATTTTCTTCTGATTCACTAGACTCATTAAGTTCTGAGCTACTAATAATATTTTCGTATATTCCTTCTTCCTGGTCTGAGTTTTCTGATTCTATCTTGGTTCACTATTAATTAATACTTTCATCAATCCTTATTTAATTTCTTCATTTAAAGACAATGCTTCTATTTTATTTTTCAATTTACAATTAGTTGAAATATGTCCATATTTATTACACTTATAACATCTTTTGTCTTGAGTGTTCTGAAATGTTCTCTGATTATTATACCTATTCATTTCTTCTCTTTCTTTTGAAAAAATTGTTGATTATTCTTAATTTTCTTTCTTTTCCTAGAAGGTGCTACAATTTTTCTTATAACCATACTGTGCACAAAATTCTCCTAATTCTTTTCTATTAGTAATCGAATCTTTTCTAAGTTTTGCATTTAATTTAAGTCTGTACATAAATTTAGTCCTTCTGCATTTATTAACGAAACTAGTTGTCCATAAGTTAATTCTGCATAAGGAATTGTTCCATTATATTTTTCTCTTATCTATTCCTTACTCTTTCTGCAAATAATCTAGGTAATCCAGTTATAAATCTTTCTTTCCAAAATGCTGATGCATTATCTTTTCTTTGTAATACTTTAGTTATAAATACATCTTTATACCATTTAAAGTCTTGAAGTGTAGGACAAGTCAAATTAGACATTTGTTCTGAAACTCTTTCCATATATATGTCTGGATCTCCAACAAAATGTTTTTTATTATAGCATATATTAAAGTATTCACAGCGTCTGATTCTAAGTAGGCAAACTAGTTCTTTCATTTTCTTGTTTTATTTTAGTAGAAGTAATTATTCTATGTCTTTCTGCTTCTTGTAAATTATTCCACTAATGATATAGACATCCTGAAAATCTGTAAGTAATAGTCTTAGCAATTAAAGCTTCATCATTAGTAGTCTTATGTCTAAAAGTAGTTGCAAAAGTCATTATATTAGAACAAACATGAAATATTTGACTTTCTGATAATCCATCAATATTCCATTCTACTATTTCTCTTCCTGAATAAGTCCGAGTAATAATCAAATGATTTTCTTCAAATTGTAAATCTGGTCCTGATGGTCTGGGATAATAATTCTTTCTATGGGGATATCTATTATAAGTATTCGTAGTATTCAATTTATTTATAAATTACTCGGAATTATTACTATCTATTTTATTTATAAATTGTTCTGAGTCATTACTCTCACTTTCACTAGAATCTTCTTTTTTATGTATTGTTATTATTCTATTTTGTGATATACTTACTTTCCTAATTTTTCATTAATCTGTTTTAATATTTCTTTTTCTTCGTCTTCTGGAAATTTTATATCATTTTTATCTAAATTAAATGGTTTAATTATGGGATCATATACTATTTCCTTATTTTTATTCTTTTCTTTAGGAATATAAGTATTCTTTTGAACTAGACTTTCTACCTGTTCTGCTAAAGTATTCAACATTATATTCGAATAATTATTCTGTTCCTGTATTTTTCTAATGTCTCATAGACTAGCTGTTAATCCATCTGCTCCTTCTCTTCCTACCTTAAAAGGTGCTGCTACAATTTTTCATTTTCTACCTTTGCTTCTATTTTTTGTAGAGGTGGATAATCTGAATTTCTCTTTCTAGGCCATTCTTTTATCATATAATATTTTTTCTTCTTCAGTTTTCGAATAAAACATTCAAAAAAGTAAATATTCCTTTGGAAAATATTCTCTAATTCATAATAATATCTTTGCTTAATTAATTCTCTTTCTTCTTCGTTATAATTCTTTACGTACTCTTTTCTATTCATTTTATTATGCTTATCCAAAAATTCTGTCATAATGTATTCTTTATCTATTGTAAATTTCCTTTTAATCATATTTATTCCTAGGTGAGAATTAGACGCTTCCATATCAGATCTAGTCGGTGAATTGATTCACTATCATTTCTTCATAAACAGTCTGTGGTATATTAGGCTGAAAATCCACTCCTTTAAATCTATAACTAGACAACACTGATGAAGGTCTGCTCTTAAATTCTTCTTTAATAGAGGGACTATCCTAAGAATTAAAATCTATTCTAACATTTCCATCTTCATCTTGAATTATAAGAGGGTTATGCCTTAAAGACCTATTATTCCTAGGTATGGGAGGTGAAACATCTTCTAAGTTCCAAACTCCTGAAGAAATAATCTCATTTCAGTTAAGTTTTCTAGGTGTAAATGCTTTTATATTCAAAGATTACATTCTAACAATAAAGTCTCATTAGTAGGTGATTTTCTTAATGCTCCTGGGTTAATAGTAGTCTTCATTAATTTATAATAAATTCTAAAAAACTATTCCGATTGATTTTACTTTATCTTTAATATCTAATTCTTTAGTATGCACGTTCAAAGTTAATACATCTAAAATATGTGGATTTGTCATAAGTCTACTGTGAAATTAGGATAACAATTAAAATATATTGGACCATTATGCAAATTTAGATTCTATTAATGCTAATAAAGAGTCTTGAAATTTATTAAACCTACAGTCTCTTAATGCTATACATACGGGAATATTCAAACCTAATCTAAATTGTGGGTTTTATTGCAATCTGTAGTAATCCTATATGCAAATATCTATATTTTTCTTTGTGATGTTTTATTAATCTAGAAGATAATAATCTTAATTCCTGTTTCTCATGCTGTAAAGATACAGTTAATTCCTGAGTGTTAATAGTATTCTGATAATTAAAATCAAATGCCTTGTGATGATAAATATTCTTAATATTCTGCTTAGGTATATTCCAATTTTGTAAATGATTTTCTATCTTTGATATGCTTAATTCTTCATTAGTCATTTCAACTGACTCATTAATATTGATGCAACTAAATCTGGATTAGATTCATTTTCATGCTCTAAATTAGTCGAAGCTAGAGACCTAGACGAACTTGATCTAGACGAACTTCTTAAAAGATCACTCATCTCGTTAATCTTTACTTATCGGGACCACCTTAAGGCTGACCAACGATCTCACTGCCTCCCTCGGGACTTACTGCCGGGACCACCAACTCTGTAAAGAGGGCTGACCAATGCTAGGTTTGGACTAACAAAACAAGATTTCTTTCAATTAAATTGCCTTAAACCAAATTTTCTAGACTATAACTTCTTCCAATTAGAATACAAAAACTTATCTTTAACAGATTTAATGTAAGAACGATAAGATGATGCAGCAATATGACAATGAAATTAATGCAACAATATGAAACATATGCAAAATAAGCTTACAGTGATGGAAGAATAATATAACGATTCAAGCAATTCTATGGCTCTGATACCATTTCGGGAGGATCGATGGAGAGTAGGCAAGGGAAGCGGATGAATACAAAGCAGATGAATATTCGAAGACAGAAAAATAAGTATTCAAGTAGATAGAAGCTTACAAAAGATAGTCTGGAATTTTATTCAAATACTGGAATATTATACAAGAGAAGTAGGCAGTCGGATGAAGGCAAGTGAAGGCAAGATTCTTAGCAGAAGATCTTATATATATGTAATGTGATATATATTATACTATATACGTAGTACAAATATATGTATACTATGTATTATAAATTATATATGCTTGTATTTACTATATACTATATACTACATATCTAGATAGTATAAAATATATATATATATATATAAACTATAGTGTATAGCCCAGGGTCTAATGGTAATAGTAAACAAGAAATAGAAAGGAGATTTGCTATGAAATTTGCAAAGAAATTGCTACAAGATTTTATTGCAGAACAAGATTGCTAAAAGATTACAAGACACTTACTAAAATTTTCAAAATTCTCAGAGACACGATGGCAGAGGCAAGCTTTGCTATGACTTTCTCACTTTCACTCTTATTTTCTAACTCTCAAATATTTTCTAACCTTGCCTTTCGAGCTCTGCCTTACAACAAGACTCGAATGACTCTTTTATAGACTCTCTGGACTCAACTATGGTTGTAAAACAAATCAACCATAATTACTTTTACAGACATGACTCAAAGTTTACAGACTCGACATAAAGAAAACTTTACAACTCATACCTAATCGCACTATGGCACATGGGCGGCCACCTTTGGGAGACAAAGCTTAGTGCGAGTACAATTATTTCTAAACAGACAAAAGACTTTTGCAAAAGCTGAGTTACATCATGACGAAGACTCTGCTTTACTTTGCTAAAGTAGCTTTGGTCACTTCTTCTTTTTGCTAGAGGACAAACATCTTTTGCTAAAGTAGTCATCATGCTGATCTTCATGCTGTTAATAATTGCTTGAATCCAAAGAACTTTTCTTTTCTTTTTCTAAAGTCTTCAATCTTATCTTAAAGGAGATAAGATTCCATAGCAATCGTCTTCATTTTCTTGTCCGTAGTCTATGCTGTCATCATTTTCTTCTAGTTTTGGGGATTGTGAAATCCCTTTGCTGGTTTCTGCTATACTTTGCTTTGACTGATTTGTTCTTCAAGGGTGCTAGAAAAGTATTGACTTGGTCAACAATCTTCTGGATATCAATTTTCTTCCAATGTTTTGCTTTGATTTTTCTAATGAATTTTCTGGGACATGAGTCAGTGTCTAAATGAAAACACCAAACACATAATCCATGGTAGTCTGAATGATTTGCAGAAGTTGAGGAGTTGGATATCCTCATCCTTTTCATCAGAGAATTTGCTATAATCATGAAAGATTTTCTGAATTTTTAAAGGATAAATTTCTAAAATTGGTTCAAAAGTTTTCCACCAGGTTAGCCACCAAGAAGGAAAGTGGCTTTGGCAGTTTTCGTCAAAGAATATGAACAAGTGTGAACGGATCCATCATAAATTAGGGTATTATTCCAAGAGTGGATATAATCCAAATAAGTATATGCGGATGAAGTCATTTCACAAGAAAAAGCACGAAGAGAACAGTAAGGGGCATCCCAAAGGGAAGAGGAAATGACCCTTTTTATCTGGATTTTCGAAAATGAAATTTTTCTAGGATTTCTTGGATCAAGATTATGAGTAATCCTAACTGACCCAGTATTTCTAAAATAGTTTCGTAAAATTTTCTATTCTTTTCTGGAGAAGGAGGAAGGAAAAGAAGGTCCTTGGGAAGGAATAAATCCAAGGCTTCTTTTATGGATTGGATTTCAGTATCATCATCTAACTTTGCTATGAAGATATAATTGGGCTTAGTGACCCAATCAATTTTCTTTTCATTGCTATCAGAAGATCTGTTCGAAATAGTGGAAGGAGAGTTGAAAGGTTGTAAAACTATTTCTGGGGCTTTTCCTAAATTTCTATAATTGGCTGTGATGGGCTAGCAGTTAATGAATTGGATAAATCATATAATCGTCTAAGTGAGGTAGATGGGCTGGCTAAGACTGAACTGTATGGTACAGGTGGGTTTTGGACTGGGTTTTTAAAATGGTTGTAAAACGGTTAGTATTTCTGAGAGGGGGAGAAGGATTATAAGGATTCTGGTTATTGGGCCTGGGACTGACCCTGTTTTGGTTATTTGGCCTAGGATTGGCCATGTTCCTGCAAGAAAAGTTAGATTATAATCTATATCAAGTGTATTGCTCTCACATTTTCTCACATCTATCTCAAAGTCAAAAGTCAAAAGAACTTCGTGCCATCTTTCTAAAATTTTCTTTTGAAATACTTTTGCTGAGATTTTCTAGAATTTCATTTTCTGACTCGTAATCAATATGAAGAAGGAAGTGTTGATTATTCAAATTGGTCTGGAATTTCTGAATGGAGAATATACAGGAAAGAATAATTTTTCTAGAGGGGAATAGGCTTTTTGAGGACCCTCTCATTCTTCTATATGAAATTTCATCAAGTATTCTCGTCCTTGTAAAGTCTTATGGACTTTTTCTAAAGGAATCTTGTATTTCAATATGCTAGCATATCTTTGCTGAAATTTCTATTCTTACTATGGGTAGGACATAAGGGTCACATCCTGGGATATTCTATTTTCATTCTTTCTAATTCTTTTCTATCTTCTTGGCTATCAAATTTTCTTTTTTTAGTTTTTCTATTTCTATTTTGATTTGGTTTATTTCTAACTGCAAATCTTCTACAGTGATTGTTTTATTTTTTCTTTCATCCTTGAATCTTTGTAAAACTTCATTTATGCTAAATTCTCTCATGTTGTTCATTCTTCTATCTATTTCATTAGAATCTTCTATTTCTAGCTGTTCTATGAATTCTTGTAAAGATTGTTTATCTTTTCTAAGCATGTTTATTTTAGGATTTTCTAATTTTCTTATTTTTTCTTCTATGTTTTCCTTTTTGCTTTTATAAATTTTTAAGTTTTTTAGTTTTTTTTATTCTCCTAATGATTTATACCATTTTTCTAATTGTTTTTCTTCTTTATATTTTTCTAATAATATGGTTGGTATCACTTTTTCTAAATCTTCCTATTCTTTCTTTCTATTCTCTTTTTTATATTAATGTCTAAGTATTTCTCTTCTTTTCTTTTCATTTCTTTTAATAAGCTTTCACTAGATCCCTTACTGATTCTATCTTTACCCTTTTTTCTCCTTTCATAAAGTTCATTATTCTTTCAAATTCTGTTTGAATTTTTACTTCTTTTAGTTTATTACTTTCACTTTGTTGATAAAACCACTCAAAGAAAGGAATATTATCTTTATAGTAAACTTCTATTTCATAAAGGTATTTTTCTCTAATTTTCCTTCTTTCTTCCTGGCTATAATTACCAAAATACTTTTCTCTATTTTTTCTATTTCTTTCTAATTTGTATTCTTCACTAATATATTTTCTATCAATTTCAAATCTTCTTCTTATCCTTATTATATTTATTCCATGAGATTCTGGGGGTAACACATCAGATCGAGTGGGTGAAAGGGAGTTATTTTGTTCTTCATTTCTATATATTGGATTTGGTATTTTTGATCTAAAATCTATTCCTTTAAATTTCAATTTGCTAATACTTGGTCTAGATTTTTCAAATTCTTCTGTAGACTGTAATCTTCTATAGATTTGCTAATTCTTGGACCAATCTAATGCTAACATTTTCCATTTCATCCTGGCTATTTCTGGATTATTTCTAA
The DNA here is from genome assembly GCA_911865555.2 of Thlaspi arvense. Taxonomy (NCBI): domain Eukaryota; kingdom Viridiplantae; phylum Streptophyta; class Magnoliopsida; order Brassicales; family Brassicaceae; genus Thlaspi; species Thlaspi arvense. Next base: position 301,541 of record CAJVSB020000708.1, on the reverse strand, counting down.
GTGTTCTTGTTCTGTCTATAGGTGGTACTTCATTTTCAAATTTCCAATTTCCATTATCTACTTGTCTTCCCATGTTAGTCTTTGTGGTGTATATCCTGAAGTGTTCTGAGGATTATATTCTAAAAGTAAGGTTTCATCTCTAGGTGAACTTTAAGGGCTCCTGGATTTATGGTGGTTTTCATCAGTTTGTAGTATAGTCTATAGATAATTGCTATAGGCCTAGTTCCATCTTTTATTTGCAAATTTTTTGTTTGAATTTTTCATTTTCAAAACATCTAAAATATTTCTATCATTTAAGTCTACTGAAAAGTTAGGAAAACAATTAAAATAAATAGGACCATTGTTAAGGTTACTTTCTATTAGTGCTAATAAAGAATCTCTAAAATTATTATGTCTTGCATCTTTTAGGGCTACACAAGTTGGAGTGTTTATCCCTAATCGAAAAAGGGTTTTATGGCTACCTGAACTAATCCTATATGAATATATCTAAAATCTTCTCTATGTTTTCTAATATTTTCTGGTGATAAAAGTTGTATTTGCTGAACATTTTCTCTTAAAGAAATGGTTTCTTCATTTGTTTTTATTGCATAAGTTTGCCTAAAATCAAAAGATCTACTTTGATAAATGTTTTTAAAACTTTCTCTGGAAATCGTCCAATTTGCTAAATGGTTTTCTATTTTTGCTATGCTTAATTCATTTTGTCTAACTTCTAAACTTTCTTGCATATCACTTGCTACTGTAAAATCATCTAACCTTTAGCTCCCGCTATCTCTCCTCTCACTCTCCATACTTGTACTAGACTTTGCTATTGACCTACTTGAATATATTCCTAGTGAACCTTCTTCTTAAGCCTTCCATCTCTCACTCCTAACCGGGACCACCTTAAGCTGACCAACGGTCTCACTGCCCCTCCCTGGGTCTTACTGCCGGGACCACATATCCTAACCGGACGACTGACCAACGCTTAGGCGAGAGATAAGACAAACTTAATGAATGGAAACCAAGAACAATCAAATAGAAAAGATAACAGAAAACAGCAGTAATAAGGAGAACAATTAATGAAAAGAGATATCAAAGATCAGAAAACAGCAGTAAGAGACGAGCAATAGTATTTAGAAGACAAGACTCTGAATTTTCCTAATACGTTTTTTCAATTGTTTTTTGTGAAAATTCAGCTTCAAAGAGTAGAACTGACAATTTTCAAAATCTTGATTTTCTCTTGAACGTTTGATCATCTGTTTATAGCATTCAATCATGAGCCTGTGATATCTAAGAGCAATTCTATCCCTATTCCGGGGCGAAAAGAAAGCTTAACCATTTACTGATTACCACTTGGCTCTTAGTGCTGTTTTTTGATCTTTGATATCTCTTTTCATTAATTGTTCTCATTATTACTGCTATTTTCTGTTATCGTTTCTATTTGATTGTTCTTGGTTTCCTTTCATTAAGTTTGTCTTATCTCTCGCCTAAGCATTGGTCAGTCGTCGGTTAGGATATGTGGTCTCAGCAGTAAGACCCAGGGAGGGGCAGTGAGACAGTTGGTCAGCTTAAGGTGGTCTCGGTTAGCAGTGAGAGATGGATGGCTTAAGAAGAAGGTTCACTAGGAATAATTCAAGTAGGTCAATAGCAGAGTCTAGTACAAGTATGGAGAGTGAGAGGAGAGATAGCGAGAGCCAAAGGTTAGATGATGTAACAGTAGCAAGTGATATACAAGAAAGTTTAAAAGTTAGACAAAATGAATTAAACATAGCAAATATAGAAAACCATTTAGCAAATTGGACGATTCCAAGAGAAAGTTTTAAAAATATTTATCAGAGTAGATCCTTTGACTTTAGACAAACTTATGCAATAAAGACAAATGAAGAAACAATATCTTTAAGAGAAAATGTTTAGCAAATACAATTATTATTACCAGAAAATATTAGAAAACATAGAGAAAATTTTAGATATATTCACATAAGATTAGTTCAGGTAGCCATATAAAACCCTTGTTTCGATTAGGGATAAACATTCCAACTTGTGTAACCCTAAAAGATGCAAGACATAATAATTTTAGAGATTCTTTATTAGCACTAATAGAAAGTAACCTTAGCAATGGTCCTGTTTATTTTAATTGTTTTCCTAACTTTTTAGTAGACTTAAATGATAGAAATATTTTAGATGTTTTGACAATGAAAATTCAAACAAAAAATTTGCAAATAAAAGATGGAACTAGGCCTATAGCAATTATCTATAGACTATACTACAAACTAATGAAAACCAGCATAAATCCAGGAGCCCTTAGAAGTTCACCTAGAGATGAAACCTTACTTTTAGAATATAATCCTCAGAACACTTCAGGATATACACCACAAAGACTAACATGGGAAGACATAGTAGATAATGGAAATTAGAAATTTGAAAATGAAGTACCACCTATAGACAGAACAAGAACACTTAGAAATAATCCAGAAATTAGCCAGAATGAAATGGGAAATGTTAGCATTAGATTTGGTCAAAGAATTAGCAAATCTATAGAAGATTACAGTCTACGAGAAGAATTTGAAAAATCTAGACCAAGTATTAGCAAATTGAAATTTAAAGGAGTAGATTTTAGATCAGAAATACCAAATCCAATATATAGAAATGAAGAAGAAAATAACTCCCTTTCACCCACTCGATCTAATGTGTTACCCCAGAATCTCATGGAATAAATATGATAAGGATAAGAAGAAGATTTGAAATTGATAGAAAATATATTAGTGAAGAATACAAATTAGAAAGAAATAGAAAAAATAGAGAAAAGTATTTTGGTAATTATAGCCAAGAAGAAAGAAAGAAAATTAGAGAAAAATACCTTTATGAAATAAAAACTTACTATAAAGATGATATTCCTTTCTTTGAATGGTTTTATCAACAAAGTGAAAGTAATAAACTAAAAGAAATAAAAAATCAAACAGAATTTGAAAGAATAATGAACTTTATAAAGGAGAGAAAAATTTAAAATTAGGATCAGGAATTACTCTTAGAGATAGTGTATTAAATGAAATGAAAAGAAAAGAAGAAAAAATACTTAGACATTAATATAGAAAAAGAAAATAAAAAGAAAGAACAGGAAGATTTAGAAAGGTAATACCAACCATATTATTAGAAAAATATAAAGAAGAGAAACAATTAGAGAAATGGTACAAGTCACTAGGAGAATCAAAAAAACTAAAAACTTAGAAATTTATAAAAGCAAAAAGGAAAATATAGAAGAAAAAAATAAGAAAATTAGAAAATCTTAAAATAAACATGCTTAGAAAAGATAAACAATCTTTACAAGAATTCATAGAATAGCTAGAAATAGAAGATTCTAATGAAATAGATAGAAGAACGAACAACATGAGAGAATTTAGCATAAATGAAGTTCTACAAAGATTCAAGGATGAAAGAAAATATAAAACAATCACTGTAGAAGATTTGCAGTTAGAAATAAACCAAATCAAAATAGAAATAGAAAAACTAAAAAAGGAAAATTTGATAGCCAAGAATCTTTAGAAAAGAAATAGGAAGAAGAACTCTTAGAAAAAAGAAAAATAGAGGAAGAAATTAGAATTGAAAAATTAAGAGAAAGAATTAGAAATGAACTCTTAGCAGAAAGAAGAGCAAAGGAATTAGAAGAAGAAAGAATTAGAGAGGAAGAAGAAATGAGGAAATTAAAAGAAGATTTAAGAAAAGAAGAAAGAAGCATTGATAATCAAAGATCAGGAAAAGAAATAGTAATAGAAGACACAGAGGATGAAAATCATTTAGGAAAAATTGAGAAAAATCATCTAGAAAAACCCATATTTCAGCAATGGTTAATTAAAGTAAAATTGAAAATAGAGAATGAATATGAAATAGAAGAATTAGCATTAATAGATTAAGAGCCGATATAAATTGTATTCAAGAAAACCTCATACCAACTCAATACTATAGAAAATCAGGAGAAAAATTGCATATTGCTTCGGGACAAATTTTGGATTCAGATTACAAACTTATAGAAGTAATAGTTGATAATAATATAAAAACTGATTTTACTCTAGTAAGAAATGTAACTGGAAAAATAATATTAGGAACCCCTTTCTTATCAGAAATTTTTCCTTTTGCTATAAATATATACGGCATCTATAGCAGAATTAATGGAAAAGATATCTTTTATAATTTTGTCATGCCTCCAATAATAAAGAAAGTGAAAAGGAAAATTAATGCAATTTATAACAATGATAAAATGTCTTTAGGAATAAAATATCCTTTAATAGAATATTTTAGGGATAACACTGAAATTTCTTATAATACCTTTTTAGGAAATAGATAAGTGTAGTAATAAGTATAAAGTATTGGCAGGAATATAGTTTAGAAAGTTTTTATAACTTTTTGAGTCTTTTAAAAGCTTATATAAATATAGCAAATCCTATAATGGAAATTTATATAGAAAAAGGATACAAATATTTTGTTAGAAATGACAATGATACTAGAAGAATAGAAAGTTATTATAGTTATGATGAGAAAATAGTAAATTTTGCATTTAAAGTTTTCCCGACTCTTAGAATTATAGAAAATGATGATGGATTATTTGAAGAATATAGAAAAGAATTAGAAAGAATGAAAACAGAATATCCCAGGATCATTTACCCTTGTGTTTTACCTATAGTCAGAATAGAAGTTTCAAACATAGGATATGATAGCATTTTGAAAAACAAAATTCCTTTAGAAAAATCCCATAAGACTTTACAAGGACGAGAATATTTGATGAAGTTTCATGTAGAAGAATGGGAAGGCCCCCAGAAAGCCTATTCCCCTTTAGAAAAAATCCTTCTTTCTTGTATATTCTCCATTCAGAAATTCCAATCTAACTTATCAAATCAACACTTCCTTCTTTGTGTTGATTGCCAGCAAAACAATGAAATTCCATAAAATTGTAGTCAAAATGTTATTTCAAAGAAAATTTTAGAAAGATGGTAAGAAGTTCTTTTGACTTTTGACTTTGAGATAGATGTGAGAAAATGTGAGAGCAATACACTTGATTATAGATTATTATCTAACTTTTCTTGTAGGAACATGGCCAGTCCTAGGCCAAATAACCAAAACAGGGTCAGTCCCAGGCCCAATAACCAGAATCCTTATAATCCATCTCCCCCTCTCAGAAATACTAACCGTTTTACCATTTTAAACCCAGTCCAAAACCCACCTGTATCATACAGTTCAGTCTTAGCCAGCCCATCTACCTCACCTAGACGATTATCCAATCCATTAACTGCCAGCCCATCAATAGCCAATTACAGAAATTTAGGAAAAGCCCCATAAATAGTTTTACAATATTTCAACTCTCCTTCCACTATTTCGAACAGATCTTCTGATAGCAATGAAAAGAAAATTGATTGGGTCACTAAGCCCAATTATATCTTCATAGCAAATTTAGATGATGATACTGAAATCTAATCCATAAAAGAAGCCTTGGATTTATTCCTTCCCAATGACCTTCTTTTCCTTCCTCCTTCTCCAGAAAAGAATAGAAAATTTTACGAAACCATTTTAGAAAATACTGGGTCAGTTAGGATTACTCATAATCCTGATCCAAGAAATCTTAGAAAAATTTCATTTTCGAAAATCCAGATAAAAAGGGTCATTTCCTCTTCCCTTTGGGATGCCCCTTACTGTTCTCTTCGTACTTTTTCTTGTGAAATGACTCCATCCACATATACTTATTGGGATTATATCAACTATTGGAATAATACCCTATTTTATGATGGATCCGTTCACACTTGGTTCATATTCTTTGACGAAAATTGCCAAAGCCACTTTCCTTCTTGGTGGCTAACCTGGTGGAAAACTTTTGGACCAATTTTAGAAATTTATCCTTTAGAAATTCAGAAAATCTTTCATGATTATAACAAATTCTCTGATGAAAAGGATGAGGATATCCAACTCCTCAACTTCTGCAAATCATTCAGACTACCATGGATTATGTGTTGGTGTTTTCATTTAGACACTGACTCATGTCCCAAAAAATTCATTAGAAAAATCAAAGCAAAACATTGGAAGAAAATTGATATCCAGAAGATTGTTGACCAAGTCAATACTTTTCTGGCACCCTTGAAGAACAAATCAGCAAAGCAAAGTATAGCAGAAACCAGCAAAGGGATTTCACAATCCCCAAAACTAGAAGAAGATGATGACAGCACAGACTACGGACAAGAAAATGAAGACGATTGCTATGGAATCTTATCTCCTTTAAGATAAAATTGAAGACTTTAGAAAAAGAAAAGAAAAGTTCTTTGGATTCAAGCAATTATCAACAGCATGAAGATCAGCATGATGACTACTTTAGCAAAAGATGTTTGTCCTCTAGCAAAAAGAAGAAGTGACAAAGTTACTTTAGTAAAGGTTAAAGTAGAGTCTTCGTCATGATGTAACTCAGCTTTTGTAAAAGTCTTTTGTCTGTTTAGAAATAATTGTACTCGCACTAAGCTTTGTCTTCCAAAGGTGGCCGCCATGTGCCATAGTGCGATTAGGTATGAGTTGTAAAGTTTTCTTTATGTCGAGTCTGTAAACTTTGAGTAATGTCTGTAAAAGTAATTATGGTTGAGTTGTTTTACAACCATAGTTGAGTCCAGAGAGTCTATAAAAGAGTCATTCGAGTCTTGTTGTAGGCAGAGCTCGAAAGGCAAGGTTAGAAAATATTTGAGAGTTAGAAAATAAGAGTGAAGTGAGAAGTCATAGCAAAGCTTGCCTCTGCCATCGTGTCTCTGAGAATTTTGAAAATTTTAGTATGTGTCCTGTAATCTTTTAGCAATCTTGTTCTGCAATAAAATCTTGTAGCAATTTCTTTGCAAATTTCATAGCAAATCTCCTTTCTGTTTCTTGTTTACTATTACCATTAGACCCTAAACTATAGTGTATTACATACACTATACTATATCATAGAATATATGTATATTGTATGTATAAATATAATTTATACTATATATGTAATATTATATATATTATACTATTAAAATAAAATGTAGTATACATATAGTACAATATATACTATAACAATATAAAAATATATAATATATAATATTACATATTAATATGTATATAGAGATATTACTATATATACTATAATATTATATATATTATATGTACTACATGTATGTATGTACTGTATGTAGTACATATAGTATATATAACACACATATACTTTATAAATATATAAATTACTATACATATAATATAATATATAATTTTAAAATATATATAATATATAATATTACATATATAGTACAAATGTACTCTATATGTAGCATAACATATTACATTTTATATATGTTATAATATAACATATTTGACATATATATATTACTTTTTCTAATTGTAATATGTAATTTAATTTAATTAAAAAATTTAATAGTATATATAGTAGTATTATATTTGTGATATATACAATAAATATTTATGTATAATAATATATATTGTATATATGATTGTAATATATGTGTAATGTTATATAAATTATACTATATATCTACTATATTTGTATATATAGTACATTACATAGTATATATTATTATACTATATATTATATAATATATTATAAGATTATATATATAGCCCAGGGTCTAATGGTAATAGTAAGCAAGAAATAGAAAGGAGATTTGCTAAAATGGATTTGCAAAGAAATTGCTACAAGATTTTATTGCAGGATAAGATTACAAGGACACTTACTAAAATTTGCAAGACTTCTCAGAGACACGATGGCAGAGGCAAGTTTTCTATAAAATTTTCTAGCTCTCTATCTCACCTTTTGAGCTCTGCCTTGGACTGGACTCACAAGACTCTTTTTATAGACTCTTAAGATTCTACTATGGTTACAAACTGACTCAACCATAATTACTTTTACAGACTTGACATAAAGAAAAGTACAACTCACCTAATAGCACTATGACACATGGATATCCACCTTTGGGAGACAAAGCTCAGTGCTAGTATAATAATTCTAAACAGACAAAAGACTTTACAAAAAGCTGAGTTACATCATGACAAATACTCTACTTTACTTTTGCTAAAGTAACTTTGGTCTAATCTTCTTTTTGCTAGAGGACGAACAACTTTTGCTAAAGTGGTCTTCATGCTTATGATGATTGCAAAGTGACAAAAGAACTTTTGCTAAAGCTTCCAATCTTATCTCAAAGGAGGTTAGATTCCATAACAATCGTCTTCATTTTCTGGAGCATAGTCTATCTCTGTGTCATCTTCTTCTTCTATCTTCGGAGACTGGGAGATCCTTTTGCTAGTTTCTGCTATACTTTGCTTTGTTGATTTCTTTTTTTTCAAAGGAGCAAGGAAAGTGTTGACTTGGTCAACAATTTTCTGAACATCAATTTTCTTCAAGTGTTTTGCTTTAATTTTTCTAATGAATTTTCTGGGACATGAGTTAGTGTCTATATGGAAACACCAACACATAATCCATGGAAGTCTGAATGAATTGCAGAAGTTGAGGAGTTGGATATCCTTATCCTTTTCATCAGAGAATTTGCTATAATCATGAAAAAGTGATTGAATTTCTAAAGGATAAATTTCTAAAATGGGTCCAAAGGTTTTCCACCAAGTTAGCTACCAAGAAGGAAAGTGGCTTTGGCAATTTTCATCAAAGAAAATGAACCAAGTGTGAACGCTCCCATCATAGAAAAGGGTATTATTCCATAAATGGATATAATCCCAATAAATGTATCCCGATGGAGTCATATCACAAGAAAAGGCTCGAAGAGAACAGTAAGGGGCATCCCAAAGAGAGGAGGAAATGATCCTTTTTATCTAGATTTTTGAAAATGAAATTTTTCTAGGATTTTTTGGATCAGGGTTATGAGTAATCTTAACCGATCCAGTATTTTCTAAAATAGTTTCATAAAATTTTCTATTTTTCTCTGGAGATGGGGGAAGGAAAAGAAGATCCTTGGGAAGGAATAAATCCAAGGCTTCTTTTATGGATTGAATTTCAGAATCATCTTCTAAATTTGCTATAAAGATGTAATTGGGCTTGATAACCTAATTAATTTTCTTGTCATTGCTATTAGAGGACCTGTTAGAAATAGTGGATGGAGAATTGAAAGGTTTTAATGCTATTTCTGGGGTTTTTTCAAAATTTTTATAATGGGCTGTTGAAGGACTAGGTAATTGTCTATTGGGTGTGGATGGGCTGGCTAAGGCTGATCTGTATGGTGAAGGTGGGTTTTGAATTGGGTTTAAAATAGTAAATCGGTTTGAAAGAGAAGGGGAATTGCTACATAGGTTTTGGTTATTGGGCCTGGGACTGGCCATGTTCCTACAAAACAAATTAAATAATAAACTATAATCAAGTATATGATTGCTCTCACATTTTCTTAGATTTATCTCGAAGTCAAATGCCAAAAGGATTTCTTGCCATCTTTCTAGAATTTTCTTTGAAATAATATTTTGACTAGAATTTTCTAGAATTTCATTTATTGGCTTGTATTCAACACAAAGAAGGAAGTGTTGATTGGACAGGTCAGACTGGAATTTTTGAATGGAGAATATACAAGATAGAATGATTTTTTTCTAATGGAGAATAAACTTTCTGAGGACCTTCCATTCTTCTACATGAAATTTCATCAAATATTCTCGACCTTGTAGGTTCTTATGGGATTTTTCTAAAGGAATCTTATTTTTCAAAATGCTATCATATCCTATGTTTGAAATTTCTATTCTGACTATAGGTAAAACACAAGGGTATATTATCTTGGGATATTCCGTCTTCATTCTTTCTAATTCTTTTCTATTTTCTTCAAATAGTTCATCATCGTTTTCTATTATTCTAAGAGTAGGAAAAACTTTAAATGAAAAATTTACAATTTTTTCATCATGGCTATAATAACTTTCTATTCTTCTAGTATCTTGGTAATTTCTTACAAAATATTTATATCCTTTTTCTATATAAATTTTCATTATGGGATTTGTTAGATAATGTAAGCTTTTAGAAGACTTAAGAAATTATAAAAACTTTCTAAACTATTTCTTGCCAATATTTTATACTTATTATTACACTTTTTTTCACAATATCTATTTCCTAAAAAAAGATTATAAGAAATTTCAGTATTATCTCTAAAATATTCTATTAAGGGATATTTTATTCCTAGAGACATTTTATCATTGTTATAGATTGTATTAATTTTTCTTTTTATTTCCTTTTTTATTGGAGGATTAACAAATCTATAAAAGACATCTTTCTCATTGATTTTGCTAAAAATTTCATATATATTTATAGTAAAAGGGAAAATTTCTGATAAGAAAGGGGTTCCTAATATAATTTTCTTAATTATGTTTCTTACTAGAGTAAAATTGGTTTTTATACATACATCATTATTATTAACTATTACATCTGTTAACTTATAACTTGAATCTAAAGATTGTCCTGAAGCCGTATGCAATTTTTCTTTCGATTTTCTATAATACTGAGTTGGTATAATTTTTTCTTGAGTACAATTTATATCAGCTCCTGAATCTATTAATGCCAATTCTTCTACTTCATATTCATCTTCTATTTTTAATTTTACTTTAATTATCTATTGTTGATATGTTACTTTTTCTAGATGATTTGTATTTTCTATTTTTTCTAGATGATTTTCATTTTCTGTGTCTTCTATTATTATTTCTTTTCATGGTTTTTGATTATCAATACTTGTTTCTTCTTCTTTTTTCTTTCTGTTTGCTAGGAGGGTTTTAAATGATAAATTTTCTTCTTTCAATTTTTCTATTTCTGTCTTAATTTGTTTTATTTCTAATTGTAAATCTTCTATAGTAGTTGGTTTGCTTTTTCTTTCTTCTATAAATCTTTGCGGAACTTCTTTTATACTAAATTCTTTCATGTTATTCATTCTTCTATCTATTTCATTAGAATCTTTTATTTCTAATTGTTCTATAAATTCTTGTAAAGATTGATTGTCTTTTCTGAGCATGTTTATTTTAGAATTTTCTAGTTTTTCTATTTTTTCTTCTATGCTTTTCCTTTTATCATCATAAATTTCTGAATTTTGTATTCTCTGGTTCTTCTAATGATTTATACCAATTTTATATTCTTTTACTTTCTTAATATTTTTCCATTAATAAGATTTGTATTATTTTCTCTGAGTCTTCTTTTTTATTTTCTTTTTCTATTTTAACATCTAAATATTTTTCTTCTCTTCTTTTCATTTCTTTTAATACATCTTCTAAAATTTTCTCTGATCTTTTTACTTTCATTCTTTATCCTTCTCCTGAAATAAAGTTCATTATTCTCTCAAATTCTATTTGATTTTTCCCTTTTTCTAATTTGCTACTTTCACTTTGTTGAGAAAACCAATCAAAAAAGAAAATATTTTCTTTATAATAAACTTCTAGTTCATAAAAGTATTTTTTTCTTAATTTCTTTTCTTTCTTTATGGCTATAATTACTAAAATAACTTTCTCTATTTTTCTTATTTTTTTCAGATCTATATTCATTTCTAAGATATTGTCTATTAATTTCAAATTTTCTTCTTATTCTTATCATATTTTATTCCATGAGATTTTGGGGGTAAAACATCAGATCGAGTGGGTGAAAGGGAATTACTATCTTCTTCATTTCTATAGATTGGATTTGGGATTTCTGATCTAAAATCTACTCTTTTAAATTTCAATTTGCTAGTGCTTGGTCAAGATTTTTCAAAATCTTCTCTTAGGCTAGATGATTCTTCTATAGTTTTATAAATTTTCAGACCAAACCTAATACTAACATTTCCATCTTCATCTTGAGTAATTTCTGGATTATTTCTAAGTGTTCTTGATTTGTCTATAGGTGGTACTTCATTTTCAAATTTCCATTATATACTATATCCTCCCATGCTAGTCTTTGAAGGGTGTATCCTGAAGTATTCTGAAGGTTATATTCTAGAAGTAAGGTTTCATTTCTAGGTGAACTTCTAAGGGCTCCTGGATTGATTGTGATTTTCATCAATTTGTAATATAGTCTATAAATGATTGCTATAAGTCTAGTTCCATATTTTATTTGCAAATTTTTCATCTGAATTTTCATTGTCAAAACATCTAAAATATTTCTATCATTCAAGTCAACAGAAAAGTTTGGAAAGCAATTAAAATAAACAGGACTATTGCTAAGGTTACTTTCTATTAATGCTGAAAGAGAATCTCTAAAATTGCTATGCCTTGCATCTTTTAGGGCTATACACGTGGGAGTGTTTATTTCTAATTGAAACAAGGGTTTAATTGCTATTTGGACTAATCCTATATGGATATATCTAAAATTTTCTCTGTGTTTTCTAATATTTTCTGGTGACAAGAGTTGAGTTTACTAAACATTTTCTCTTAAAGATATTGTCTCTTCATTTGTCTTAATTGCGTAAGATTGTCTAAAATCAAAGGGTTTACTCTGATAAATATTTCTAAAACTTTCTCTTGGAATTGTCCAATTTGCTAAATGGTTTTGTATTTTTGCTATGCTTAATTCTTGTTGTATTATTTCTAAACTTTCTTGCATCTCGCTTGCTACCGTCAGATCATCTAATCTCTGATTCTTTTTATCTCTTTTATCACTCTCCATACTTCTACTAGATTTTGCTATTGACCTGCTTGAATTACTCCTAGTGAACCTTCTTCTTAAGCTCTCCATCTCTCTCAACTAACTGGGACTACTTTAATGCTGACCAACGGTCTCACTGCCTCCCCTGGGAGTTACTGCCGGGATCACAATACCCTAACCGGGCGGCTGACCAACGCTTAACCAAGAGATAAGGAACACTTAATGAAAGGGACCAAGAATAACCAATAGAATCAACAACAAAATTCAGCAGGTATAAAGAGAATAATCAAAGAAAAGAGATAACAAAGATCATAAGATATGGCAACAGTAAGAGATAAGCAAAAGAATTTAGAAGACAAAACTCTGAATTTTCCACTTGCACTTTTGAAGCTTACGTCTATGATGCTTCAATTTTAATGTGTAAAACTGATATCTTTCAATATCTAAACCTTCGGTAAGATATATCATAAATTTATCATGTTCTACAAGGAAGCGATGATTTCTCAAAGCAATTTTATAATGATTTCTGTGTGAAAAGAACGGCTCAACCATTTACTGATTACCACTTTGGCTCTGATACCATCTCTAGCCTAGGGTCTAATGGTAATAGTAAACAAGAAATAGAAAGGAGATTTGCTAATATAGATTTGCAAAGAAATTGCTACATGATTTTATTGCTTTGAGAATTGCTTTGAGAAACTATACAATTTCCCAGATACTCCCTAAGCCTCTCATAAATTATAATTATATTTATCTAATTATTATAATATAATACTATAATTATATTTATATAATTTGGTAATATATTATAATTATATTTATTTATAATATATACACAGTACACAATACTAAATGTTAGTACAAATGTACTATTATGTATAATATATATATTATACTATATATAGTATATGTGTATTATATGTATTATATGTATGTACATATATTACTATATATATTATATATGTAGTATATATATATATAATATTACAAATATAGTACAAATGTACTATATATGTACTATATATAGTATATTTTAAATGTTATATATGTTATATAATATGTTATTTATGACATATTTTTCAATATATATTATATATGTAATATTATATATAATATATAAGAAATATAATATATTTCTTTAATTATAATAAGAAATAAAATCTTATAAAAAAATTGAATAGTACATGTATAGTATAATATATATATAGTACGTACTATTAAAATTAATAGTATGTATGCATATATAGTATATAAGTATATATATATATTACATATATGTAGTGTATATATATATATATAATATTACAAATATAGTACAAATGTACTATATATGTATATATATATATAGTATATTTTATATATGTTATATATGTTATATATCACATATTCTTTAATATATATTATATGCATAATATTATGTATAATATATTTCTTTAGTTATAATAAGTAATAAAATCTAATAAAAAAAATTTAATAGTACATATATAGTACAATATATATATAGTACGTACTATTAAAATTTATAATATGTATACATATATGTAGTATACATACTCCTTGACATACTCAAGGAGGGTGTTCAAAGGGTGAATTTTCATAGGAAGTCTGGAAGAGAATTGGATTCTCCTTTAATGAATTCTATGTCAAAATCAAATGCAGAAAGGATTGCTTGCCATCTTGCAAATATTTGTTTTGAAACAATGTTTTGAACATCTATGACTAAGATTTCTTTTACTGATTGCAATCAACACGAAGAAGGAAATATTGACTATATAAATCTGATTGGAAGTGATGTATGCACATGACTATGGAAAGAATTTCTTTTTTCACAGTGGAATAATTTTTCTGAGCGTCATTCCAAATTCTGAGCAGTATCTTACTAGCCTTTCAACTTTCTCATTTCTAATTTTTGTTTCAGAATTCCTCCATATCCTATTTCAGAAGCATCATTTCTACTATAATTTTTCCTATAGGGGCCAAAATATTGGTACAGGGAATGTTTTTAACTTTTTCTTTCAAAATTCTAACTGCCATGGTATGTTCTTCACTCCAAGGTTTATGGGATTTCCTTAACCTATTGTACATGGGTTTACAGATTATGCTGAGGTCTTTTATGAAGTCTGCTATATAATTTAAATACCCTTAAAATCTTTGTAATTGGGTTTTGTCTTTTATTTCATTGAAAAATTTTTTCAGCAAATTCTGTTGATCTTCTAATTGGTTTGATCATATTTTTATATATATCATGTCCTAAGAATCTTATCTTGGTTTGAAATAGACTCATCTTGCTTTCAAAGACAACTAATCCTTGCTGTTTCACTATCTGTGAGAATTTTTTAAGTTGTCTAAAATGTTGCTCTATAGAATTAGAAAATATTAAACATCGTCTACATACACAAGGGAAAATTTGCTATGTTCATTAAATATATCGTTCATAATTTTCTAAAATTCTATTGGTGCATTTTTTAATCCAAGGGCATGACATTCCACTCAAATTGTCCAAAAGGGACATAAAAAGCTATTTTGTACTTATCTTTTTCATCTATTTGTATTTGCCAGAATCCTGATTTTATATCGAATTTTGAATATATACAACTACTATGTAACCTTTTTATTAGATCTTGTTTGTTAGGCATAGGATATCTAATCCATCTAAGAACTTTGTTTAAAGGCTTATAATTGATTACTAGTTTAGGGACTCCTCTTTCTTTTTCAGAATTTTTATTAACATAGAAGGCTGTACAACTCCACGGAGATTTAGAAGGCTTATAGAATTGCTTTGAGAAACTATCGCTTTGCTTCCTTGTAGAACATGATAAATTTATGATATATCTTACCGAAGGTTTAGATATTGAAAGATATCAGTTTTACACATTAAAATTGAAGCATCATAGACGTAAGCTTCAGAAGTGCAAGTGGAAAATTCAGAGTTTTGTCTTCTAAATTCTTCTGCTTATCTCTTACTGTTGCCATATCTTATAATCTTTGTTATCTCTTTTCTTTGATTATTCTCTTTATAACTGCTGAATTTTGTTGTTGATTCTATTTGGTTATTCTTGGTCCCTTTCATTAAGTGTTCCTTATCTCTTGGTTAAGCGTTGGTCAGCCACCCGGTTAGGGTATTGTGGTCCCGGCAATAAGTCCTAGGGGAGGCAGTGAGACCGTTGGTCAGTATTAAGGTGTCCCGGTTAGTTGAGAGAGATGGAGGGCTTAAGAAGAAGGTTGACTAGGAGTAATTCAAGCAGGTCAATAGCAGAGTCTAGTAGAAGTATAGAGAGTGATAAAAGAGATAGAGAAAATCAGAGATTAAATGATTTGACAGTAGCAAGTGAGATGCAAGAAAGTTTAGAAATAAGACAACAAGAATTAAGCATAGCAAAAATAGAAAACCATTTAGCAAATTGGACACTTCCAAGAGAAAGTTTTAGAAATATTTATTAGAGTAAACCTTTTGATTTTAGACAATGTTACGCAATTAAGACAAATGAAGAGACAATATCTTTAAGAGAAAATATTCAGCAAATTCAACTTTTGTCACTAGAAAATATTAGAAAACACAGGGAAAATTTTAGATATATCCATATAGGATTAGTCCAAATAGCAATTAAACCCTTATTTCGATTATGAATAAACACTCCCACGTGTATAGCCCTAAAAGATGCAAGGCATAGTAATTTTAGAGATTCTCTTTTAGCATTAATAGAAAGTAATCCTAGCAATGGTCCTGTTTATTTTAATTGTTTTCCAAACTTTTCTGTTGACTTGAATGATAGAAATATTTTAGATGTTTTGACAATGAAAATTCAGACGAAAAATTTGCAAATAAAATATGGAACTAGACTTATAGCAATCATTTATAGACTATATTACAAATTGATGAAAATCACAATCAACCCAGGAGCCTTTAGAAGTTCACCTAGAAATGAAACCTTACTTTTAGAATATAACCTTCAGAATACTTCACAATACACCCTTCAAAGACTAGCATGGGAGGATATAGTATATAATGGAAATTTGAAAATGAAGTACCACCTATAGACAAATCAAGAACACTTAGAAATAATCCAGAAATTACTAAAGATGAAAATGGAAATGTTAGTATTAGGTTTGGTCCGAGATTTTATAAAACTATAGAAGAATAATCTAGCCTAAGAGAAGATTTTAAAAAATCTAGACTAAGCACTAGCAAATTGAAATTTAAAGGAGTAGATTTTAGATCAGAAATCCTAAATCCAATCTATAGAAATTAAGAAGATAGTAATTCCCTTTCACCCACTCGATTTGATGTTTTACCCCTAGAATCTCATGGAATAAATACGATAAGAATAAGAAGAAAATTTGAAATTGATAGACAATATCTTAGAAATGAATATAGATCTGAAAAAAATAAGAAAAATAGAGAAAGTTATTTTAGCAATTATAGCCATAAAGAAAGAAAAGAAATTAAGAAAAAATACTTTTATGAACTAGAAGTTTATTATAAAGAAAATGTTTTCTTTTTTGATTGGTTTTCTCAACAAAGTGAAAGTAGCAAATTAGAAAAAGGGGAAAATCAAATAGAATTTGAGAGAATAATGAACTTTATTTCAGGAGAAGGAAAAAGAATGAAAGTAAAAAGATCAGAGAAAATTTTAGAAGATGTATTAAAAGAAATGAAAAAGAAGAGGAGAAAAATATTTAGATGTTAAAATAGAAAAAGAAATAAAAAAAGAAGACTCAGAGAAAATAATACAAATCTTATTAATGGGAAAATATGAAGAAAGTAAAAGAGTAGCAAATTGGTATAAATCATTAGAAGAACTAGAGAAAATACAAAAATTAGAAATTTATGATGATAAAAGGAAAAACATAGAAGAAAAAATAGAAAAACTAGAAAATCCTAAAATACACATGCTCAGAAAAGACAATCAATCTTTACAAGAATTTATAGAACAATTAGAAATAGAAGATTCTAATGAAATAGATAGAAGAATGAATAACATGAAAGAATTTGGTATAAAAGAAGTTCTGCAAAGATTTAAAGAAGAAAGAAAAACAAACCAACTACTATAGAAGATTTACAATTAGAAATAAAACAAATTAAGACAGAAATAGAAAAATTGAAAGAAGAAAATTTATCATTTAAAACCCTCCTAGCAAACAAAAAGAAAAAAGAAGAAGAAACAAGCATTGATAATCAAAGACCAAGAAAAGAAGTAATAATAGAAGACACAGAAAATGAAAATCATCTAGAAAAAGTAACATATCAACAATGGATAATTAAAGTAAAATTAAAAATAGAAGATGAATATGAAATAGAAGAATTGGCATTAATAGATTCATGAGCTGATATAAATTATATTCAAGAAAAAATCATACCAACTGTTGCGCGCCTAGCACGCCTAATTGGCAAGTGCACCAGCCGTTACAAGTAATAAAGTGATGAAGTAGAGTGTTGATCCACGAGGACTGATTTTGATTAATTTGCAAATTTTGACCTAACTTAGGCGTTAATTGAAAGAAAAGTGAGTTTGTGAAAAATTTAATAAAAATAAAAAATAAAATTTCTAACTATTGAGGGAAATTAAGAGATTATGCAAGAGAGAGATTTAAGTGAAAATATGTGAGAGACACCGATGGGGAAGATGATTTCGCCAATACCACCTTAATTTTGCTTGATATTATGAATTAAAATGGAATCTAGGGTTGCTAAAATACATGAGATGGCAAGATTTCCGAAACTATTAACCTTCCTACCGGACTGGCTAAACTATCTTGAAAGTGAATATCTTAGTCGGTCTCTACCGAGCCCCGCTTAATCTACTCAATTTCAAAATGCATTAAGATTAGTGAAATCTCTTTCGGTTAAGCATCCTACCGGACTACCTAAACAGACCTCACAATAGAAATTAGGCATTCTACCGAACTACCTAATCTTAATTGTGTCAAACAATGCATTAGCTTGTAATTGAAAATTACATTCAAAATTCAATTCAGTTAAAATCAATAAATTCCACCTAGTCACTCCTACCAGACGATAACAAAGTTGAAAATATCAATTAAAAACGAATAGCATTAAGATTAGCAAAATTTGATCTCATCAATTCAGCTTTTTCTACAAATTTTTACAAAATCTGTTTGCAACAAATCTGAAATTTCATTTAGCCCTCTTACCAAACCAAACTAAACTAAAACTCTAATTTTATGCAAACAACATTAAGCTCAAATCTGAAAAAAATTTGCAGAAACCCTAGAATCAAAAATTTCAATGCATATTATCAAGCAAAATCAAGTGGTATAGCTACATCATTCCCCCAACAAAGATAATCACCCCATGATGTTCTTAAAAATGTAGCAACAAATTTAACATACATCATGGGTTCATACATATTACAGCTGATACAAACCAGAAAATATTTAGACAATGAAATCAGAGAGAAGAACTCATCAGATGGAAGAAATCTGCAAAGAGAAACTCCTTCCTTCCCTTCAATTTCGTGCCTTCTCTTGGTGGTTGCAGAACCTCTCTTCTACTGTAATTTCGTGCCTCTCTTCAGCTGTATTTCGTGCCTCTCCAGCTCTAGAACCAGCCCACACAACCTCTCTCTCAAGCTGTAAAACCAGCTCAAAGAAAATCTCCCTCTGCTGTCTCCCTCGTATCCCCCTGTGTGCTGTATTTCGTGGCAGACAAAAACCGAGAAAACCCTCCTCCTCAAGCTGAATAATCACTTTCTCACCCACTCCTGCCATCCACTGCACAGCCCATGCTCAGCCCATGCCTAGACAGCAGCAACCCTTCCAAGCAATCATCAATCCTGTTGGTTTTTGATGGAATGGAGTGGTTCAGCTGGTTGGCTTTGAATTCCAACGGTCATGTATTGTTGCAAGAATTGCAACTCAGTTGGATCCCAAATTAGGGTTATGGACGTGGATCTGGATCCTCCATTCGGGGCATGAGTGCTTGCATTTGGATCTGCAAACTCTGATGTTGCTGTTGCTGCTGAATCTGCAAGTCTGTTTACTTCTTCCAAAATTTCGGACATCTTATAGGCTGAATTGGACTGAGGCCAAAACATAAAAGTTGTAGAATTCGTTCTTATCTTTCTAATGCCTTTTGAATCATCACAATCGGAATTTTCTAGCTCAAGTTATGAATTTTTTTCTTCCAACACGCAGCTGTTAAAAATCTGCATAACTGCTCTGACTGCTGCAACTGTTTGCTAAATTTTGAGCCTTTCTATGCTAAATTAGATTTTGATCAAAACATGAAAGTTGTGGAGCTTTTCCTGAGGTTTCCAAAACATCTTAAATCATCTTGATCTGAATTTTCTACCTCAAGTTATGATGTTTTTTCTACAACTGAACTGGATCATGGAGTGAAATTCTGCAGAACTGAAAATTAAGCATAGGATGAGGCTTTTATCTGATATTTGGGCAGCTTACATTCTGAATTAAGTTGATCCCCAAACATGAAAATTATAGCTTGTCTTCTTATCTTTCCAACGAGTCTTGAATCAGCTCAATCTGAATTTTCTACCTCAGGTTGTGATTCTTTCTCCAAACAGCAGCAAGCAGTAAAACTGCTGCTGCTGCTTCAGTACTGATGAAGTTGTTCCTGAATTTTCGAGCATTCTATATTCTGAATTTGATCAAGGCTTGAACATGAAAATTGTAGAACTATTTTTCAGCTTTCCAAAACATCTTGAATCATCCCAATCCCAATTTTTTAGCTCAAGATATGAATTTTCTTCTCCAAGCTGCATTCTTCTAAAATCTGCTGCTACTCTTGCAAGCTGCCAACTGTTGTCCTTCAATTTCGAGAATCTTATGTGCAGAACTGGATTGAGATCAAAGCATGAAAATTTTAGCTTTCTCTCTTAGCTTTCCAATGCCTCAAGAATTACCTCAATCCGAATTTTTTAGCCAGAGTTTTGACATTTTCTTCAAAACAGCAGCAAGCAGTAAAACTACTGCTGCTGCTGTGCTGTTGCACTGATGCTGCACTGCTGCTGCTGCATTTTGGCTAATTTTCGAGGGCCTTCTGGGCTGAACTAGACTGAGGTCAAAACATAAAAATTATAGATCATTTTCTTGCCTTTTCAAAACTTCTTGAATTGCCCCAATCCGAGTTTCCTAACTCCAGTTATGAAGATTTTTCTCTAGCCTACTGTTGTTGCAACTCCACTTGCACATCAAAAATGCCATTTCCTTGAAATTAGGCTCCAATTAAGCTTGGATTGACCCAAAACCCTTCCTAGCAAATTTGTTAAGTCACAATGAACTCTATAAAAGGTTCAGGCTTGGTCTCCAAATCTCATTTTTTGATTTGACCCTCCAATGACCTAGTTTTCACTTGAAAAGTTGAAAACTTGACTTCACTTCATTTCAAGCAACAAATTCCCTTGAATTTACCCAAAATCACCTCATGCAACTTTGTTAAGTTGGATTGGAATACATTAAAGCCTTGAAACTAGTTTCCATGCTCCACATTGCATTTTGACCTATTGAAGCCCAAATTGACCAAAGTGAGAAAACTTGAGATTTAACACAAAAATTTTCAATAAAGCTCAATTTTACTAAAAAACTATTAATTTCACTCAAATTAAGAGAGAATAAAGAAATCAAAAGAATTTAGGCATTTTGTATCCCATTTTAGCTTAAAGTAGTGAAAAATACTTAATAAATCCAATAAAATTGAGCACAAAAATATAATGTAAATTGGATTTATCACCAACTCAGTATTATGGAAAATTGAAAGAAAAATTACATACGGCTTCAGGACAAACTTTAGATTCAAGCTATAAGTTAACAGATGTAATAGTTGATAATAATGATGTTTGTATAAAAACCAATTTTACTCTAGTAAGAAACATAACTGAGAAAATTATATTAGGAACCTCTTTTTTATCAGAAATTTTCCCTTTTACTATAAATATATATGGAATTTATAGCAAAATAAATGAGAAAGATGTCTTTTATAAATTTGTTATTCCTCTAATAAAAAGGAATAAAGAGAAAAATTAATACAATCTATAGCAATGATAAAATGTCTTTAGGAATAAAATATCCTTTAATAGAATATTTTAGAGATAATACTGAAATTTCTTATAATACTTTTTTAGGAAATAGATATTGTGAAAAAAGTGTAATAATAAGTATAAAATATTGGTAAGAATATAGTTTAGAAAGATTTTATAGCTTTTAAGTCTTCTAAAAGCTTACATTAATCTAGCAAATCCCATAATGGAAATTTATATAGAAAAAGGATATAAATATTTTGTAAGAAATTACCAGGATACTAGAAGAATAGAAAGTTATTATAGCCATGATGAAAAAATTGTAAATTTTGCATTTAAAGTTTTTCCTACTCTAAGAATAATAGAAAATGATGACGGACTATTTGAAGAAAATGGAAAAGAATTAGAAAAAATGAAGACAGAATATCCTAGGATAATATACCCTTGTGTTTTACCTATAGTCAGAATAGAAATTTCAAACATAGAATATGATAGCATTTTGAAAAATAAGATTCCTTAGAAAAATCCCATAAGAATTTACAAGGTTGAGTATATTTGATGAAGTTTCATGTAGAAGAATGGGAAGGTCCTCAGAAAGCCTATTCCCCTTTAGAAAAAATCATTCTATCCTGTATATTCTCCATTTAGAAATTCCAGTCTTACTTGTCCAATCAACACTTCCTTCTTTGTGTTGAATACAAGCCAACAAATGAAATTCCAGACAATTTTAGTCAAAATATTACTTCTAAGAAAATTCTAGAAAGATGGCAAGAAATTCTTTTGGCTTTTGACTTCGAGATAAATCTGAAAAAATGTGAGAGCAGTCATATACTTGATTATAGTTTATTATTTAATTTGTTTTGCAGGAACATGGCCAGTCCCAGGCCCAATAACCAAAACCCATATAGCAATTCCCCTTCTCTTTCAAACCGATTTACTTTTTAAACCCAATTCAAAAACCCACCTTCACCATACAAATCAGCCTTAGCCAGCCCATCCGCACCAACTAGACAGTTACCCAGTCCTTCAACAGCCCATTATAGAAATACTAAAAAAACCCCAGAAATAGTATTACAACCTTTCAATTCTCCATCCACTATTTCTAACAGGTCCTCTGATAGCAATGATAAGAAAATTGATTGGGTCATCAAGCCCAATTACATATTTATAGAAAATTTAGAAGATGATTCTGAAGTTCAATCCATAAAAGAAGCCTTGGATTTATTCCTTTCCAAGGATCTTTTTTTCCTTCCCCCCCTTCTCCAGAGAAAAATAGAAAATTTTATGAAACTATTTTAGAAAATACTGGATCGGTTAAGATTACTCATAACCCTGATCCAAGAAATCCTAGAAAAATTTCATTTTCGAAAATCCAGATAAAAAGGGTCATTTCCTCCTCTTTTTGGGATGCCCTTTGCTATTCTTTTCGAGCCTTTTCTTGTGATATGACTCCATCTGCATACACTTATTGGGATTATATCCATTCATGGAATAATAACCTTTTCTATGATGGGAGCGTTCACACTTTGTTCATTTTCTTTGATGAAAATTGCCAAAGCCACTTTCCTTCTTGGTGGCTAACTTGGTGGAAAACATTTAGAAATTTATCCTTTAGAAATTTAATCACTTTTTCATGATTATAGCAAATTCTCTGATGAAATGGATAAGGATATCCAACTCCTCAACTTCTACAATTCATTCAGACTTCCATAGATTATGTGTTGGTGTTTCCATATAGACACTAACTCATGTCCCAGAAAATTCATTAGAAAAATTAAAGCAAAACACTGGAAGAAAATTGATGTTCAGAAATTGTTGAGCAAGTCAACACTTTTCCTTGCTCCTTTGAAAAGAAAGAAATCAGCAAAGCAAAGTATAGCAGAAACTAGCAAAGGGATCTTCCAGTCTCCGAAGACAGAAGAAGAAGATGACACAGAGATAGACTATGCTCTAGAAAATGATGACGATTGTTATAGAATCTTACCTCATGTGAGATAAGATTGGAAGCTTTAGCAAAAGTTATTTGTCACTTTGCAATCATCACAAGCATGAAGATCAGCATGAAGACCACTTTGGCAAAAGTTGTTCGTCCTTTAGCAAAAAGAAGATTAGACCAAAGTTACTTTAGCAAAAGTAAAGCAGAGTCTTTGTCATGATGTGACTCAACTTTTTGTAAAGTCTTTTGTCTGTTTAGAATTATTGTACTAGTACTAAGCTTTGTCTCTCAAAGGTGGCCGTCCATGTGCCATAGTGCTATTAGGTGAGTTGTACTTTTCTTTATGTCAAGTTTGTAAAAGTAATTATGGTTGAGTCAGTTTGTAACTATAGTAGAGTCTTGAGAGTCTATAAGAAGAGTCTTGTGAGTCCAGTCCAAGGCAGAGCTCGAAAGGCGAGATAGAGAGTCAGAAAATGTTATAGAAACTTGCCTCTGCCATCGTGTCTCTGAGAAGTCTTGCAAATTTTAGTAAGTGTCCTTGTAATCTTGTCTGCAATAAAATCTTGTAGCAATTTCTTTGCAAATTCATATTAGCAAATCTTCTTTCTATTTCTTGTTTACTATTACCATTAGACCCTGGGCTAGAGATGGTATCAGAGCCAAGTGGTAATCTATAAATGGTTGAGCCGTTCTTTTCACCTAGAAATCATTATAGAATTGCTTTGAGAAATTATCGCTTCCTTATAGAACATGAATTAGAAATAGCAACAATAGAAAATTGGAGAATCAGAGATTTAAGAAAAGAAATCCAGGAAATAGAAAATTCTTTAGAAATTCAGGAAATAACAAACTTCTTAGCAAACGAAAACCTTTTAGAAGTCCAGGAAATGGAAAACTCTTTAGAAAATCAAAGTATCTCTAGAAAAAAGTTTGAAATTGACAGGGTTTATCTTAGAAATGAATACAAACTAGAAAAAAATAGGAAAATTAGAGAAGAATATTTTAGCAAATATGACCATATAGAAAGAGAATTAATCAAGAAAAGATACTTTAATGAATTAGAAAATCACTATCAAGAAAATATTTTCTTTTTTGACTGGCTTCTTGGAAAAGCTCAAACTAGGAAAACCCATATGTTAGCACAATGGCCTAAAAGAAAAATAGTGATCAACCCCCCTTCTATAGAGTACTAGCAAGAGTAGAAAATGATGGAAAAGAACATTACTTCGTTGCTGCTCCAGTAAAAACAGGAAAAGAAAGAGAAGATCTCAATTTTATGAGCAAAACAAAACTATACTAATTCAATGCTTTATATCATAGGAAAGCAAGTAGAGGCAATTTTATACAGAGAAACAAGAAATCAGACAGCAAAAGGAAAAGAAGTACTGCTGTTTTTGGAAATTAATCCTCTAGTAAAACCAATTGACTTAGAAATGGAAGATTTCAAGTTCCCACATAGATATGATTCAAAAACTCTAGAAGTCACAAAGAAATTAGAAAACTAGACATAGAAAAGTTACACTTAAGCGTAGTCAAGAAAAATTCTAATAGTGAATCAGAAGAAAAGAAGATGGACAATTTGTAGACAAACTCAAAACAACAGAAACATATAGAAGATATGGAAATACAAAAAACTATTATCATAGACCATCCTTTCCAGATATCTAATATGAAGAACATCATTTAGTAAACTCATCACAATATTATGAAGATAATTTAGTAATTTGGAACATAGATGGATTAGCAAATCACCAAATTATAGGACTTTGTTCAGAAATGATGACATATGCAATGGCTGTCAAGATGAAAATGACAACAAATGAGAAAAATATAGCAAAAGCAATTGTTTATGGATTCACATGAATACTTAGAGATTGGTGGAGTAATTATTTACCAGAAGTAACTAGAAATTTTATACTTGAAAAAACCTGGATAAAGCTAGCAGAAGGAACAAGTAGTCAAACAGAAGAACCAAATGCAATAAAATACATTAATATATTCAATCATTAGGAATTTTGTAGGAGATCCAGAAATATTTCAAGAAAGAATCTCTGAAATATTAGCAAATTTAACATGTCCCTCTTTACATGACTTTAAATGGTATAAAGATATGTTTATTACAAAAGTCTTAACTAGAAATGATTGCCATACACCTTATTGGAAAGAGAAATTTATAACAGGTTTACCAAAGTTGTTTGCTGAAAAGGTTAGAGAAAGACTTAGAATGAGATACAATGGAAATATTCCTTATCAAGATTTAACTTATAGACAATTAACAGCAATAATAAACGTAGAAGGTTTAGCAATTTGTACAGATATGAAATTAAAAGCCAAAATGAAATCTGAAAGACAAACAAATAGAAATGAATTAGGAGATTTTGGTGAAACAATATGGTTTATGAGAAAATTATAGCACCCTCTAGAAAATATAAGCCAAAGAAATATTATCCAAAAAAATATAGCAAATATCAATCAAAGAAACCTTATAAAGAAGAATTGAAAATAAAAGGAAAACATATCCTAAAAAGAAAGAGAAAAAAGAAATAAAATGTTATAAATGTGGAAGATTTGGCACTATAGCAATGAATGTGAAATAGAAAAAAAGATAAAAACATTATCCATAGACATTGATACAAAAGATCAGATAATGAAAATTTTAATAGACAATGAAAATAGTGAATCCGAATTAGAAATTTTTGAAATAAAACCCTCAAGCTCAGAAAATTCTCAATCAGAAAATAGTGATAATGAAGAAATGTGTAGATGTAAACATATAAAACCATTGATCAAAAGATAAAATATAGAACAAGAAGCAACTATAGAATATTTACAACTAGAAATATAGCAAATTAAAAAAAGAATAGAAAATCTAAAAGAAGAAATATTGAAAAAGAGGAGAAAATCATTTAAACATAATAAACAAAATAAAAATCCAACAATGGGTAATTAAAATAAAATTAAGAATAGATGATGATTTTCAATTAGAAGAATTTGCATTAGTAGATTCAGGGAGCAGAAATAAATTGTATACAGGAAGGAATTATACCAACTCAATACTATGTAAAAAAACTAGAGAAAAAATTATATACTGCTTCAGGACAATCTTTAGAATTAAAATATAAATTACCCAATGCTAGAATCTGTAATGAAAAGGTTTGTGTAAAAACCCAATTTATTCTAGAAAAAAATATACATGAAAAAATAATATTAGGAATTCCTTTTCTAACAATAATTTTCCCTTTCACTGTAAATATATACGGAATCTCTAGCAAAATGTTTGAAAAAGATGTTTATTATAAATTTATATTTCCCCTAAGAGAAAAGAGATAAAACCTATCAAAACATTAATTAATAGAAACAAAAGTCATATCCATTATCTTACCAAGGAAGTCAGAATTATGAACATAGAAGAACAACTAGAAAATAAAAGTTGAAAGAAAAAATAGAAAATTTAGAAAAACAATTCAAAAAGGAAATTTGTTCAAACCTTCCTAATGCCTTTTGGAATAAAAAGAAACACATAGTAAGTCTCCCTATGAAAAAAACTTTGATGAAAGAAAGATCCCTACTATAGCTAGACCCATCCAAATGAATGCAGAACTCTTAGAACATTGCAAAAAGGAAATTCAAGAACTTTTAGAGAAAAAATTGATCAGGCCTTCTAAATCTCCGTGGAGTTGTACAGCCTTTTATGTTAATAAAAATTCTAAAAAAGAAAGAGGAGTCCCTGGACTAGTAATCAATTATAAGCCTTTAAACAAAGTTCTTAGATGGATTAGATATCCTATGCCTAACAAACAGGATCTAATAAAAAGGTTACATAGTAGTTGTATATATTCAAAATTTGATATGAAATCAAGATTCTGGCAAATACAAATAGATGAAAAAGATAAATACAAAACAGCTTTTAATGTCCCTTTTGGACAATTTGAGTGGAATGTCATGCCCTTTGAATTAAAAAATGCACCAATGGAATTTCAAAAAATTATGAAAGATATATTTAATGAACATAGCAAATTTTCCCTTGTGTATGTAGACAATGTGTTAATATTTTCTAATTCTATAGAGCAACATTTTAGACAACTTAGAAAATTCTCACAGATAGTGAAACAGCAAGGATTAGTTGTCTCTGAAAGCAAGATGAGTCTATTTCAAACCAAGATAAGATTCTTAGGACATGATATATATAGAAATATGATCAAACCAATTAGAAGATTAATAGAATTTGCTGAAAAATTTCCCAATGAAATAAAAGACAAAACCCAATTACAAAGATTTTTAGGGTGTTTAAATTATGTAGCAAACTTCATAAAAGACCTCAGCATAATCTGTAAACCCATGTACAATAGGTTAAGGAAATCCCATAAACCTTGGAGTGAAGAACATACCATGGCAGTTAGAATTTTAAAAGAAAAAGTTAAAAACATTCCTGTACAATATTTTGGCCCCTATAGGAAAAATTATAGTAGAAACTGATGCTTCTGAAATAGGATATGGAAGAATTCTATAACAAAAATTAGAAAATGAGAAAATTGAAAGGCTAGTGAGATACTGCTCAGGAATTTGGAATGACGCTCAGAAAAATTATTCCACTGTGAAAAAAGAAATTCTTTCCATAGTCATGTGCATACATCACTTCCAATTAGATTTATACAATCAACATTTCCTTCTTCGTGTTGATTGTAAGTCAGCAAAAGAAATCTTAGTCAAAGATGTTCACAACATTGTTTCAAAACAAATATTTGCAAGATGGCAAGCATTCCTTTCTGCATTTGATTTTGACATAGAATTCATTAAAGGAGAATCCAATTCTCTTCCAAACTTCCTAACCAGAGAGTTTTTACAAGGAAACAGTCAGCCAGAAAGTCAAGGATAATCCCACTCTTTTGTGAGAGAGAGAGAGAAAAAAAAAAAAAGAAGAAGAAGTAAAGAAAACAATGGCGAAAGAAGAAGATAATTCTAGCACAGGAAGAATCGAGAGATGATTATGACCCCTTTGTGATAAGATTGAAAAATTAGCAAATAGCATCCTCCATCCATTTGTCAAAAACCCAATAGACCGAAAAGAAGATATCTTCACCAGCAAACTTTAGCAAAAGAAAAGTTCTTTGTCATTTTGCAATTATCACAAGCTTGAAGATCAACATGAAGACTACTTTAGTAAAGATGTTCGTCCCCCAGCAAAAAGAAGATTAGACCAAAGTTTCTTTAGCAAAAGTAAAGTAGAGTCTTTATCATGATGTAACTTAGCTTTTTGTAAAGTCTTTTAGTGTTATTGTACTCGCACTGAGCTTTGTCTCCAAAGGTGGCCGCCCATATGCCATAGTGCGATTAGGTTTGAGTTGTATCTTTCCTTTATGTCGAGTCTGTAATCTTTTCCTTTCTGTCGTGTTTGTAAAAGAAATTATGGTTGAGTTATCTTACAACCATAGTTAAGTCAAGAGAGTCTATAAAAGAGTCATTTGAGTCTTGTTATAAGGCAGAGCTCGAAAGATGAGATAGAGAGTCAAAATATTTTATAGAAAACTTGCCTCTGCCATCGTGTCTCTGAGAAATCTTACAAATTTTAGTAAGTGTCCTTGTAATCTTGTCCTACAATAAAATCTTGTAGCAATTTCTTTGCAAATCCATGTTAGCAAATCTCCTTTCTATTTCTTGTTTACTATTACCATTAGACCCTGGGCTAGAGATGGTATCAGAGCCTGTTAGACAAGATAGCTTAGAGAAAGTCGGAACTATGATCAGGGGTTCTTGTCATATGACCTGTGACGAAGTATGGGCTCTTACCCTGACATGGCCTTAGATACGGCTAGCCACCGTGTGGGGTTTTTTGGTAGAGATGCCAAACCTAAAACAGGCTTTGAGGTATCCTCTAGTGTTGCCACCCTGTAAAGGTGCCTGGGCCAGATGTAGCATGGGATGTATGGGCTCTTGTGTGACCGAAATGGTATCAGAGCAATTTCTTTGCAAATCCATATTAGCAACTCTCATTTATATTTCTTGTTTACTATTACCATTAGACCCTGGCTAGATATGGTATCAAGCCAAAGTGGTAATTAGTAAATGGTTGAGCCGTTCTTTTCACCCATAAATCATTATAGAATTGCTTTGAGAAACTATCGTTTCCTTGTAAAACATGATAAATTTATGATATATCTTACCGAAGGTTTAGATATTGAAAGATATCAGTTTTACACATTAAAATTGAGGCATCATAGATGTAAGCTTCAGAAGTGCAAGTGAAAAATTCAGAGTTTTGTTTTCTAAATTCTTCTGCTTATCTCTTACTGTTGCCATATCTTATAATCTTTGTTATCTCTTCTCTTTGATTATTCTCTTTAAAATTGCTGAATTTTGTTGTTGATTCTATTTGGTTATTCTTGGTCCCTTTCATTAAGTATTCCTTATCTCTTGGTTAAGCGTTGATCAGCCGCCCGATTAGGGTATTGTGGTCCCAGCAGTAAGTCCTAGGGGAGGCAGTGAGACCGTTGGTCAGCATTAATGTGGTCCCGGTTAGCTGAGAGAGACGGAGGCTTAATTAGAAGGTTCACTAGGAGTAATTCAAGCAGGTTAATAGCAGAGTCTAGTAGAAGTATGGAGAGTGATAAAAGAGATAGAGAAAATCAGAGATTAGATGATTTGATAGTAGCAAGTGAGATGCAAGAAAGTTTAGAAATAAGACAACAACAATTAATCATAGCAAAAATAGAAAACCATTTAGCAAATTGGATGATTCCAAGAGAAAGTTTTAGAAATATTTATCAGAGTAAACCCTTTGATTTTAGACAATCTTACGCAATTAAGACAAATGGAGAGACAATATCTTTAAGAGAAAATATTCAGCAAATTCAACTTTTGTCACCAGAAAATATTAGAAAACATAGGAAAAATTTTAGATATATCCATATAGGATTAGTCCAAATAGCAATTAAACCCTTGTTTTGATTAGGAATAAACACTCCCACGTGTATAGCCCTAAAAGATGCAAGGCATAGCAATTTTAGAGATTCTCTTTTAACATTAATAGAAAGTAACCTTAGCAATGGTCCTATTTATTTTAATTGTTTTCCAAACCTTTCTGTTGACTTGAATGATAGAAATATTTTAGATGTTTTAACAATGAAAATTCAGACGAAAAATTTGCAAATAAAAGATGGAACTAAACCTATAGCAATCATTTATAGACTATATTACAAATTGATGAAAACCACAATCAACCCAAGAGCCCTTAGAAGTTCACCTAGAAATGAAACCTTACTTCTAGAATATAACCCTCAGAACATCTCAGGATACACCCCTCAAAGACTAGCATGGGAAGACATAGTAGATAATGGAAACTGAAAATTTGAAAATGAAGTACCTGTAGTAGACAAAACAAGAACACTTAGAAATAATCCGGAAATTACTCAAGATGAAGATGGAAATGTTAGTATTAGTTTTGGTCCGAAAATTTATAAAACTATAGAAGAATCATCTAGCCTAAGAGAAGATTTTGAAAAATCTAGACTAAGCACTAGCAAATTGAAATTTAAAGGAGTAGATTTTAGATCAGAAATCCTAAATCCAATCTATAGAAATGAAGAAGATAGTAATTCCCTTTCACCCACTCGATTTGATGTTTTACCCCCAGAATCTCATGGAATAAATACGATAAGAATAAGAAGAAAATTTGAAATTGATAGACAATATCTTAGAAATGAATATAGATCTGAATAAAATAAGAAAAATAGAGAAAGTTATTTTAGTAATTATAGCCATAAAGAAAAAAAAGAAATTAAGAAAAAAATACTTTTATGAACTAGAAGTTTATTATAAAGAAAATGTTTTCTTTTTTGATTGGTTTTCTCAACAAAGTGAAAGTAGCAAATTAGAAAAAGGGAAAAATCAAATAGAATTTGAGAGAATAATAAACTTTATTTCAGGAGAAGCAAAAAGAATGAAAGTAAAAAGATTAGAAAAAATTTTAGAAGATGTATTAAAAGAAATGAAAAGAAGAGAAGAAAAATATTTAGATGTTAAAATAGAAAAAGAAAATAAAAAAGAAGACTCAGAGAAAATAATACAAATCTTATTAATGGAAAATATGACGAAAGTAAAAGAATAGAAAATTGGTATAAATCATTAGAAGAACTAGAGAAAATACAAAAATTAGAAATTTATGATGATAAAAGGAAAAGCATAGAAGAAAAAATAGAAAAACTAGAAAATCCTAAAATAAACATGCTCAGAAAAGACAAATAATCTTTACAAAAATTTATAGAACAATTAAAAATAGAAGATTCTAATGAAATAGATAGAAGAATGAATAACATGAAAGAATTTAGTATGAAAGAGGTTCTGCAAAGATTTAAAGAAGAAAGAAAAGCAAACCAACTACTATAGAAGATTTACAATTAGAAATAAAACAAATTAAGATAGAAATAGAAAAATTGAAAGAAGAAAATTCATCAATTAAAACCCTCCTAGCAAACAGAAAGAAAAAAGAAGAAGAAATAAGCATTGATAATCAAAGACCAGGAAAAAAAATAATAATAGAAGAGACAGAAAACAATCATTTAGAAACAATAGAAAATACAAATCATCTAGAAAAAGTAATATATCAACAATGGATAATTAATGTAAAATTAAAAATAGAAGATAAATATGAAGTGGAAGAATTAGCATTAATAGATTCAAGAGCTGATATAAATTGTATTCAAGAGAAAATCATACCTAATCAATATTATGAAAAATCAAAAGAAAAATTGCATACTGCTTCAGGACAATCTTTAGATTCAAGCTATAAGTTAACAAATGTAATAGTTGATAATAATAATGTTTGTGTAAAAACCAATTTTACTCTAGTAAGAAACATAACTGATAAAATTATATTAGGAACCCCTTTCTTATCAGAAATTTTCCTTTTTACTATAAATATATATGGATTTTAGCAAAATCAATGAGAAAGATGTCTTTTATAGATTTTTTATTCCTCGAATAAAAAAGGAAATAAAAAGAAAAATTAATACAATCTATAGCAATGATAAAATGTCTCTAGGAATAAAATATCCTTTAATAGAATAATTTAGAGATAATACTGAAATTTCTTATAATACTTTTTTTAGGAAATAGATATTGTGAAAAAAGTGTAATAATAAGTATAAAATATTGACAAGAATATAGTTTAGAAAGTTTTTATGATTTCTTAAGTCTTTTAAAAGCTTATATTCATTTAGCAAATCCCATAATGGAAATTTATATAGAAAAAGGATACAAATATTTTGTAAGAAATTATCAGGATACTAGAAGAATAGAAAGTTATTATAGTTATGATGAGAAAATAGTAAATTTTTCTTTTAAAGTTTTTCCTACTGTAAGAATAATAGAAAATGATGATGGACTATTTGAAGAAAATAGAAAAGAATTAGAAAGAATGAGGACAGAATATCCCAGGATAATATACCCTTGTGTTTTACCTATAGTCAGAATAGAAATTTCAAACATAGGATATGATAGCATTTTGAAAAATAAGATTCCTTTAGAAAAATCCCATAAGAATTTACAAGGTTGAGAATATCTGATGAAGTTTCATGTAGAAGAATGGAAGGCCCTTAGAAAGCCTATTCTCCTTTAGAAAAAATCATTCTATCCTGTACATTCTCCATTCAGAAATTCCAGTCTAACTCGTCCAATCAACACTTCCTTCTTTGTGTTGAATACAAGCCAACAAATAAAATTTCAGAAAATTCTAGTCAAAATATTATTTCAAAGAAAATTCTAGAAAGATGGCAAGAAATTCTTTTGGCTTTTGACTTCGAGATAAATCTGAGAAAATGTGAGAGCAAACACATACTTGATTATAGATTATTGTTTAATTTGTTTTGCAGGAACATGGCCAGCCCTAAGGCCCAATAACCAAAACCCTTATAGCAATTCTCCTCATCTCAGAAATACTAACCGCTTTACTATTCTGAACCCAATTCAAAACCCATCCACACCAAATAGACAATTACCATACAGATCAGCCTTAGCCAGTCCATCCACACCAAATAGGCAATTACTCAGTCCTTCAACAGCCCATTATAGAAATACTAAAAAAACCCTAGAAATAGTATTACAACCTTTCAATTCTCCATCCACTATTTCTAGCAGGTCCTCTGATAGCAATGACAAGAAAATTGATTGGGTCATCAAGCCCAATTACATCTTTATAGCAAATTTAGGAGATGATTCTAAAGTTCAATCCATAAAAGAAGCCTTGGATTTATTCCTTCCCAAGGATCTTCTTTTCCTTCCCCCTTCTCCAGAAAAAAATAGAAAATTTTATGAAACTATTTTAGAAAATACTAGATTAGTTAAGATTACTCATAATCCTAATCCAAGAAATCCTAGAAAAATTTTATTTTCGAATATCCAGATAAAAAGGGTCATTTTCTCCTCTCTTTGGGGTGCCCCTTACTGTTCTCTTCGAGCCTTTTCTCGTGATATGACTCCATCTACATACACTTACTGGGATTATATCCATTCCTGGAAGAATACCCTTTTCTATGATGGATGCATTCACACTTGGATCATCTTCTTTGATGAAAATTGCCAAAGCCACTTTCCTTCTTGGTGGCTAACTTGGTGGAAAACCTTTGGACCCATTTTAGAAATTTATCATTTAGAAATTCTATCACTTTTGCATGATTATAGAAAATTCTCTGATGAAAAGGATGAGGATATCCTGTCACGCCCCTCCCTTCTCGCACTTAGCGAGGCATGACAGTCGGGGCAACAACCAGCACCCATCGGTATCAAAAATCTGGCAGCATGCCAGCTGTTGTAACCTTTATCTCAAAGTTTAACCTGTATCCCTGTTGACATTTTAGTAACATACTCCTGGAGTACTAATCTCATATGCTCTTTAGCATTTCTACATACATATGTTAATACTCAAGACCTAGGCATGCCATCAAAAGTAGTCATACTCACAATATACATAAACACATGCATCCATTTCACTAGTTGCAGTTCAAAAATTGATTTATAACTCATTAAATACTACATCTCTACTTATACTATGCTAATATATGCAAAGACAAAAATATTTCCTAAGGACCTTCTGCTGGCCACCCCCAACTATTTTGTAGTGTAGACACAAACTGGCTAGGTAGGTGACGGGGCTCCTGCTAAGATCTGAAAGTTTAGAAAATAAAAAGGGTGAGATTGAATCTCAGTGAATGGCACAAAATTTAAACTTAGCAGAAACAGAGCGATTTTTTTTTCCTTTACTATAACATGCATATATGTATATAAAAGCATAGCTTGAAGAATCATTCAAATAGAAACATGATTCAAACTTCCATGCCAGATTTCCATATAATCTAAGCATCCCAGGGAAATATAAGAACAAGGCATCATGGCAAGTTCATTGCAACATTCAGCATTTCAATAATATGTTTAGAACATCAAATATGAAAATGTCAAGAATCATAAGGGTCACATTCACCACTATCTGATAGGAGTTTGATGGGGTGTGCACAGCCCATAATGTCTGAGGGTAGTAAAATATGAAAACATCAAATTATAAAAAAAAATTCCGGACGCTACTACACTGTGTAACCTGAGCCGTGGGTCACCACTCCAGGTCAGACTACACAGTCTGTGGTGTCTGAGACCTCCCCGAGTCTAATGCCATAACATCGGCTGTAGGACTGCCACCTGCCCCAGATGGCTGTTCGGCATGCAAAACTGAGTGCTGAGGCACCAAAGTCATAAAATCAAGTCAAACATTTCATATACACCGGAACATAGAACATAGCACTCTGTTTCTATTTTGGTATAAAACATACATGTATGGTTTGAAAGCGGGTCATTTATATCATGAAGCATACATTTTAAGTTTAAAATTCTAAGTTTAAAGAATGTGCCACTCATAATGTAGATAAATTCTAAGGATGACTGGTGGGATCTGTCCGATCAATATCAGGCTCGTCTTGGTCTTCTTCTCCTACAAGTGGAGAAGATGCAAACATAAGTAAAGTAAATGTATGATGCAATGCATGCCATATGTCATAAAAGCTTAATTGCTAGATTCTATTTCATTGCCCATTAAGATTATGCTCCTTCCTATCTTCCTTAACTTAATTCCATAGAAGTTATTTTGAATTTCTTTCTAGTTTAAATTGTGTATCTTCGTTTCAGCTTACTGGCCTCATATCCTTTAATCCACTTGGAATTCCTAATTTTAGTTTAAAAGATTTAATCTTGAAGTGATCTATTATATTCCTAGTCCTTTTCTTAAGCTAAGCCTATAATTTTGCCCCTCTCTTAGGCTTTTAATCTTCCCATTTCGTGTCATTAATGAACTCTAGCTCTCCCACAAATTTCTCCACCAAAACAGAATTTTCTATCAAATAATTTTTCTGCACCTACTCAACCCCCTTTTTAACTGATTTCCATGTAGTTCTAGAGCTAAAAGAGGATTTCTACCTAACTCCTTTCTAAATTGACTTGATCTACTTTGAAGTTACTCCTCTAACCAGCTTTAAACTCCTCCTAATCTCCCTAAAATTTCAGCCTAAACAGAGTACAGCAACAGGAAATTTGCTGTCAAAAACTTACCTCTGCCATCGTGTCTCTGAGAAGTCTTGCAAATTTTAGTAAGTATCCTTGTAATCTTGTCCTGCAATAAAATCTTGTAGCAATTTCTTTACAAATCCATATTAGCAACTCTCTTTTCTATTTCTTGTTTACTATTACCGTTAGACCCTGGGCTAGAGATGGTATCAGAGCCAAAGTGGTAATTAGTAAATGGTTGAGCCGTTCTTTTCACCTAGAAATCATTATAGAATTGCTTTGAGAAACTATCGCTTCCTTGTAGAACATGATAAATTTATGACATATCTTACCGAATGTTTAGATGTTGAAAGATATCAGTTTTACACATTAAAATTGAAACAACATAGATGTAAGCTTCAGAAGTGCAAGTGGAAAATTCAGAGTTTTGTCTTCTAAATTCTTCTGCTTATCTCTGACTGTTGCCATATCTTATAATCTTTGTTATCTCTTTTCTTTGATTATTCTCTTTATAACTGCTGAATTTTGTTGATTTCATTTGGTTATTCTTGGTCCCTTTCATTAAGTGTTCCTTATCTCTTGGTTAAGCGTTGGTCAGCCACCCGGTTAGGGTATTGTGGTCCGGCAGTAAGTCCCAAGAGAGGCAGTGAGACTGCTGGTCAGCATTAAGGTGGTCTCGGTTAGTTGAGAGAGATGGAGGGCTTAAGAGAAGGTTCACTAGAAGTAATTCAAGCAGGTCAATAGCAGATTCTAGTAGAAGTATAGAGAGTGATAAAAGAGATAGAGAAACTCAGAGATTAGACGATTTGACAGTAGCAAGTGAGATGCAAGAAAGTTTAGAAATAAGACAACAACAATTAAGCATAGCAAAAATAGAAAACCATTTAGCAAATTGGACGATTCCAAGACAAAGTTATAGAAATATTTATCAAAGTAAACCCTTTGATTTTAGACAATCTTACGCAATTAAGACATATGAAGAGACAATATCTTTAAGAGAAAATATTCAGCAAATTCAACTTTTGTCACTAGAAAATATTAGAAAACATAGGGAAAATTTTAGATATATCCATATAGGATTAGTCCAAATAGCAGTTAAACCTTGTTTCGATTAGGAATAAACACTCCCACGTGTATAGCCCTAAAAGATGCAAGGCATAGCAATTTTAGAGATTCTCTTTTAGCATTAATAGAAAGTAACCTTAGCAATGATCCTGTTTATTTTAACTGCTTTTCAAACTTTTCTGTTGACTTGAATGATAGAAATATTTTAGATGTTTTGATAATGAAAATTCAGATGAAAACTTTGCAAATAAAAGATGGAACTAGACCTATAGCAATCATTTATAGGCTATATTACAAATTGATGAAAACCACAATCAACCCAGGAGCCCTTAGAAGTTCACCTAGAAATGAAACCTTACTTCTAGAATATAACGCTCAGAATACTTCAGGATACACCCCTCAAAGACTAGCATGGCAGGATATAGTATATAATGGAAATTGGAAATTTGAAAATGAAGTACCACCTATAGACAAAACAAGAACACTTAGAAATAATCCAGAAATTACCCAAGATGAAAATGGAAATGTTAGTATTAGGTTTGGTCCGAGAATTTATAAAACTATAGAAGAATCATTGAGCCTAAGAGAAGATTTTGAAAAATCTAGACTAAGCACTAGCAAATTGAAATTTAAAGGAGTAGATTTTAGATCAGAAATCCCAAATCCAATCTATAGAAATGAAGAAGGTAATAATTCCCTTTCACCCACTCGATCTGATGTTTTACCCCCAGAATCTCATGGAATAAATACGATAAGAATAAGAAGAAAATTTGAAATTGATAGACAATATCTTAGAAATGGATATAGATCTGAAAAAAATAAGAAAAATAGAGAAAGTTATTTTAGTAATTATAGCCATAAAGAAAGAAAAGAAATTAAGAAAAAATACTTTTATGAACTAGAAGTTTATTATGAAGAAAATGTTTTCTTTTTTGATTGGTTTCTCAACAAAGTGAAAGTAGCAAATTAGAAAAAGGAAAAAATCAAATAGAATTTGAGAGAATAATGAACTTCATTTCAGGAGAAGGAAAAAGAATGAAAGTAAAAAGATCAGAGAAAATTTTAGAAGATGTATTAAAAGAAATGAAAAGAATAAAAGAAAAATATTTAGACATTAAAGCAGAAAAAGAAAATAAAAAAGAAGACTCAGAGAAATTAATACAAATCTTATTAATGGGAAAATATGAAGAAAGTAAAAGAATAGAAAATTGGTATAAATCATTAGAAGAACTAGAGAAATTACAAAAATTAGAAATTTATGATGATAAAAGGAAAAGCATAGAAGAAAAAATAGAAAAACTAGAAAATCCTAAAATAAACATGCTTGGAAAAGACAAACAATCTTTACAAGAATTTATAGAACAATTAAAATAGAAGATTCTAATGAAATAGATAGAAGAATGATTAATATGAAAGAATTTAGTATAAAAGAAGTTCTGCAAAGATTTAAAGAAGAAAGAAAAAGCAAACCAACTACTATAGAAGATTTACAATTAGAAATAAAACAAATTAAGACAGAAATAGAAAAATTGAAAGAAGAACATTCATCAATTAAAACCCTTCTAGCAAACAGAAAGAAAAAAGAAGAAGAAACAAGCATTGATAATCAAAGACCAGGAAATGAAATAATAATAGAAGACACAGAAAATGAAAATCATCTAGAAAAAATAGAAAATACAAATCATCTAGAAAAAGTAACATATCAACAATGGATAATTAAAGTAAAATTAAAAATAGAAGATAAATATGAAGCGGAAGAATTAGCATTAATAGATTCAGGAGCTGATATAAATTGTATTCAAGAGAAAATCATACCTACTCAATATTATGAAAAATCGAAAGAAAAATTGCATACTGCTTCAGGACAATATTTAGATTCAAGCTATAAGTTAACAAATGTAATAGTTGATAATAATAATGTCTGTATAAAAACCAATTTTACTCTAGTAAGAAACATAACTGAGAAAATTATATTAGGAACCCCTTTCTTATCAGAAATTTTCCCTTTTACTATAAATATATATGGAATTTATAGCAAAATAAATGAGAAAGATGTCTTTTATAATTTGTTATTCCTCCAATAAAAAAGAAAATAAAAAGAAAAATTAATACATTCTATAGCAATGATAAAATGTCTTTGGGAATAAAATATCCTTTAATAGAATATTTTAGAGATAATACCGAAATTTCTTATAATACTGTTTTAGGAAATAGATATTGTGAAAAAAGTGTAATAATAAGTATAAAATATTGGCAAGAATATAGTTTAGAAAGTTTTTATAGCTTTTTAAGTCTTATAAAAGTTTACATTAATCTAGCAAATCCCATAATGGAAATTTATATAGAAAAAGGATATAAATATTTTGTGAGAAATTACCAGGATACTAGAAGAATAGAAAGTTATTATAGCCATGATGAAAAAATTGTAAATTTTGCATTTAAAGTTTTTCCTACTCTAAGAATAATAGAAAATTATGATGGACTATTTGAAGAAAATAGAAAAGAATTAGTAAGAATGAAAGACAGAATATCCCAGGATAATATACCCTTGTGTTTTACCTATAGTCAGAATAGAAATTTCAAACATAGGATATGATAGCATTTTGAAAAATAAGATTTCTTTAGAAAAATCCCATAAGAATTTACAAGGTCGAGAGTATCTGATGAAGTTTCATGTAGAAGAATGGGAAGGTCCTCAGAAAGCCTATTCCCCTTTAGAAAAAATCATTCTATCCAGTATATTCTCCATTCAGAAATTCCAGTCTGACTTGTCCAATCAACATTTCCTTCTTTGTATTGAATACAAGCCAACAAATGAAATTTCAGAAAATTCTAGTCAAAATATTATTTTAAAGAAAATTCTAGAGAGATGGCAAGAAATTCTTTTGGCATTTGACTTCGAGATAAATTTGAGAAAATTTAAGAGCAGTCATATACTTGATTATACTTTATTATTTAATTTGTTTTGTAGGAACATGGCCAGTCCCAGGCCCAATAACCAAAATCCTTGTAGAAATTCTCCTCCTCTCAGAAATACTAACCGCTTTACTATTCTAAACCCAATTCAAAGCCCACCATTACCATACAAATCAGCCTTAGCCAGCCCATCCACACCAAATAGACAATTATCCAGTCCTTCAACAACCCATTG
The DNA here is from genome assembly GCA_911865555.2 of Thlaspi arvense. Taxonomy (NCBI): domain Eukaryota; kingdom Viridiplantae; phylum Streptophyta; class Magnoliopsida; order Brassicales; family Brassicaceae; genus Thlaspi; species Thlaspi arvense. The sequence continues at coordinate 261,297 of CAJVSB020000708.1, read as the reverse complement.
TAGAAATACTGAAAAAACCCCAGAAATAGTATTACAACCTTTCAATTCTCCATCCACTATTTCTAACAGGTCCTCTGATAGCAATGACAAGAAAATTGATTGGGTCATCAAGCCCAATTACATCTTTATAGCAAATTTAGAACATGATTTTGAAGTTCAATCCATGAAAGAAGCCTTGGATTTATTCATTCCCAAGGATCTTCTTTTCCTTCTCGCTTCTCTAGGAAAAAAATAGAAAATTTTATGAAACTATTTTAGAAAATACTGGATCGGTTAAAATTACTCATAATCCTAATCCAAGAAATCCTAGAAAAATTTCATTTTGAAAATCCAGATAAAAAGGTCATTTCCTCCTCTCTTTGGGATGCCCTTACTGTTCTCTTCGAGCCTTTTCTCGTGATTTGACTCCATCTACATACACTTACTGGGATTATATCCATTCCTGGAATAATATCCTTTTCTATGATGGATGCGTTCACACTCAGTTCATCTTCTTTGATGAAAATTGTCAAAGCCACTTTCCTTTTTGGTGGCTAACTTGGTGGAAAACCTTTGGACCCATTTTAGAAATTTATCCTTTAGAAATTCAATCACTTTTTCATGATTATAGCAAATTCTCTGATGAAAAGGATGAGGATATCCAACTCCTCAACTTCTGCAATTTATTCAGACTTCCATGGATTATGTGTTGGTGTTTCCATATAGACACTAACTCATGTCCTAGAAAATTCATTAGAAAAATTAAAGCAAAACACTAGAAGAAAATTGATCTTCAGAAAATTGTTGACCAAGTCAACACTTTCCCTGCTCCTTTGAAAAGAAAGAAATCAGCAAAGCAAAGTATAGCAGAAACTAGCAAAGGGATATCCCAGTCTCCGAAGATAGAAGAAGAAGATGACACAGAGATAGACTATGCTCCAGAAAATGAAGACAATTGTTATGGAATCTTACCTCCTTTGAGATAAGATTGGAAGCTTTAGCAAAAGTTCTTTGTCATTTTGCAATCATCACAAGCATGAAGATTGGCATGAAGACCACTTTAGCAAAAGTTGTTCGTCCTCTAGCAAAAAGAAGATTAGACCAAAGTTATTTTAGAAAAAGTAAAGCAGGGTCTTTGTCATGATGTAACTCAGCTTTTTGTAAAGTCTTTTGTCTGTTTAGAATTATTGTACTAGCACTGAGTTTGTCTCTCCAAAGGTGGCCGTCCATGTGCCATAGTACTATTAGGTATGAGTTGTACTTTTCCTTTATGTCGCGTCTATAAACTTTTCCTTTATGTCAAAGTAATTATGGTTGAGTTGTCTTATAACCATAGTTGAGTCAAGAGAGTCTATAAAAAGAGTCTTGTGAGTCCAGTCCAAGGCAGAGCTCGAAAGGCGAGATAGAGAGTCAGAAAATTTTATAGAAACTTGCCTCTACCATCGTGTCTCTAAGAAGTCTTGCAAATTTTAGTAAGTATCCTTGTAATCTTGTCCTGCAATAAAATCTTGTAGCAATTTCTTTGCAAATCCATATTAGCAAATCTCCTTTCTATTTCTTGTTTACTATTACCATTAACCGTGGAATATAGATGGTATCAGAGCCAAGTGGTAATTAGTAAATGGTTGAGCCGTTCTTTTCACCCAGAAATCATTATAGAATTGCTTTGAGAAACTATCGCTTGCTTGTAGAACATGATAAGTGCAAGGCTTCTTTTATGGATTAAACTTCAGAATCATCTTCTAAATTTGCTATAAAGATGTAATTTGGCTTAATGACCCAATCAAATTTCTTGTCATTGGTATCAGAGCCTGTTGGACAAGATGGCTTAGAGAAAGTCGGAACCATGATCAGGGGTTCTCGTCATATGACCTGTGACGAAGTATGGGCTCTTACGCTAACATGGCCCTAGATACGGCTAGCCACCATGTGGGGTTGTGTGGTAGAGATGTCAGACCTAAAACAAGCTTTGAGGTATCCTCTGGTGTCGCCACCCCGTAAAAGCAATTCTATAACCATTTCTGGGTGAGAAGAACAGCTCAACCTTTTACTAATTACCACTTGGCTTTGATACCATCTCTAGCCCAGGGTTTAATGGTAATAGTAAACAAGAAATAGAAAGGAGATTTGCTAATATGGATTTGCAAAGAAATTGCTACAAGATTTTATTACAGGACAAGATTACAAGGACACTTACTAAAATTTGTAAGACTTCTCAGAGACATGATGGCAGAGGCAAGTTTTCTATAAAATTTTTTGACTCTTTATCTCGCCTTTCGAGCTCTGCCTTACAACAAGACTCAAATGACTCATCTATAGATTCTCTTGACTCAACTATGGTTGTAAAATAACTCAACCATAATTTTTTTACAGACATGACATAAAGGAAAAGTTTACAGACTCGACATAAAAGGAAAAGATTACAGACTCGACATAAAGGAAAGATACAACTCAAACCTAATCGTACTATGGCACATGGGCGGCCACCTTTGGGAGACAAAGTTCAGTGCGAGTACAATAATACTAAAAGACTTTACAAAAAGCTGAGTTACGTCATGATAATGACTCTACTTTACTTTTGCTAAAGTAACTTTAGTTTAATCTTCTTTTGCTGGGGGATGAACATCTTTGCTAAAGTAGTCTTCATGTTGATCTTCAAGGTTGTGATAATTGCAAAATGACAAAGAACTTTTCTTTTGCTAAAGTTTGCTGGTGAAGATATCTTCTTTTCGATCTATTGGGTTTTTGACAAATGGATGGAGGATGCTATTTGCTAATTTTTCAATCTTATCACAAAAGGGTCATAATCATCTCTTGATTCTTCCTGTGCTGGAATTATCTTCTTCTTTTGCTATTGTTTTCTTTACTTCTTCTTCTTTTTTTTTTGTCTCTCTCTCTCTCTCTCACACACACAAAAGAGTAGGGATTATCCTTGACTTTTTGGCTGGCTGTTTCCTTGTAAAAACTCTCTGGTTAGGAAGTCTGGAGAAGAATTGGATTCTCCTTTAATGAATTATATGTCAAAATCAAATGCAGAAAGGATTGCTTGCCATCTTGCAAATATTTGTTTTGAAACAATGTTTCGAACATCTTTGACTAAGATTTCTTTTGCTGACTTGCAATCAACACGAAGAAGAAATGTTGACTATATAAATCTGATTGGAAGTGATGTATGCACATGACTATGGAAAGAATTTCTTTTTGCACAATGGAATAATTTTTCTGAGCGTCATTCCAAATTCCTGAGCAGTATCTCACTAGCCTTCAATTTTCTCATTTTCTAATTTTTGTTTCAGAATTCCTCCATATCCTATTTCAGAAGCATCAGTTTCTACTATAATTTTTCCTATAGGGGCCAAAATATTGGTACAAGGAATGTTTTTAACTTTTTCTTTCAAAATTCTAATTGCCATGGTATGTTCTTCACTCCAAGGTTTATGGGATTTCCTTAACCTATTGTACAAGTGCTTACAGATTATTCTGAGGTCTTTTATGAAGTCTGCTACATGATTTAAACACCCTAAAAATCTTTGTAATTGGGTTTTGTCTTTTATTTCATTGGAAAATTTTTCAGCAAATTCTATTGATCTTCTGATTGGTTTGATCATATTTCTATATATATCATGTCCTAAGAATCTTATCTTGGTTTGAAATAGACTCATCTTGCTTTCAGAGACAACTAATCCTTGCTGTTTCACTATCTGTGAGAATTTTCTAAGTTGTCTAAAATGTTGCTCTATAGAATTAGAAAATATTAACACGTCGTCTACATACACAAGGGAAAATTTGCTATGTTCATTAAATATATCTATCATTCATAATTTTCTGAAATTCCATTGGTGCATTTTTTCATCCAAAGGGCATGACATTCCACTCAAATTGTCCAAAAGGGACATTAAAAGCTGTTTTGTATTTATCTTTTTCATCTATTTGTATTTGCCAAAATCCTGATTTCATATCAAATTTTGAATATATACAACTACTATGTAACCTTTTTATTAGATTTTGTTTGTTAGGCATAAGATATCTAATCCATCTAAGAACTTTGTTTAAAGGCTTATAATTGATTACTAGTCTAGGGACTCCTTTTTCTTTTTTAGAATTTTTATTAACATAGAAGGCTGTACAAATCCACAGAGATTTAGAAGGCCTGATCAATTTTTTCTCTAAAAGTTCTTGAATTTCCTTTTTGCAATGTTCTAAGAGTTTTGCATTCATTTGGATGGGTCTAACTTTAGTAGGGATCTTTCTTTCATCAAAGTCTTTTTCATAGGGGAGACTTACTATGTGTTTCTTTCTATTCCAAAAGGCATTAGGAAGGTTTGACCAAATTTCCTTTTCGAATTGTTTTTCTAAATTTTTTATTTTTTCTTTCAGACTTTCATTTTCTAGTTGTTCTTCTATGTTCATAATTCTGACTTCTTTGGTAAGATAATGGGTATGACTTTTTTTTCTATTAATTAATGTTTTGATAGGTTTTATCTCTTTTTCTCTTAGGGGAAATATAAATTTATAATAAACATCTTCTTCAAACATTTTGCTAGAGATTTTGTATATATTTACAGTGAAAGGGAAAATTATTGTTAGAAAAGGAATTCCTAATATTATTTTTTCATGTATATTTTTTTCTAGAATAAATTGGGTTTTTACACAGACCTTTTCATTACAGATTGCTGCATTGGGTAATTTATATTTTAATTCTAAAGATTGTCCTAAAGCAGTATATAATTTTTCTCGTGTTTTTACATAGTATTGGGTTGGTATAATTCCTTCTCGTATACAATTTATTACTGCTCCTGAATCTACTAATGCTAATTCTTCTAATTGAAAATCATCATCTATTCTTAATTTTATTTTAATTACCCATTGTTGGATTTTTATTTTGTTTATTATGTTTAAATGATTTTCTTCCTCTTTTTCTATATTTTCTTCCTTTAGATTTTCTATTTCTTTTTTAATATGCTTTATTTCTAGTTGTAAATCTTCTATAGTTGCTTCTTGTTCTATAGTTTTCTCTTTTGATCTAATGGTGTTTATATGTTTACATCTACATATTTCTTCATTATCACTATTTTCTGATTGAGAATTTTCTGAGCTTGAGGGTTTTATTTCAAAAATTTCTAATTCGGATTCACTATCTTCATTGTCTATTAAAATTTTCATTATCTGATCTTTTATATCAATGTCTATGGATAATGTTTTTATCTTTTTTTCTATTTCACATTCATTGCTATAGTATCCAAATCTTCCACATTTATAACATTTTTTTTTTTTTCTCTTTCTTTTTAGGATATGTTTTCCTTCTATTTTCAAATTCTTCTTTATAAGGTTTCTTTGATTGATATTTGCTATATTTTTTTGGATAATATTTCTTTAGCTTATATTTTCTAGAGGGTGCTATAATTTTCTCATAACCATATTGTTCACAAAAATCTCCTAATTCATTTCTATTTGTTTGTCTTTCAGATTTCATTTTGGCTTTTAATTTCATATCTGTACAAATTGCTAAACCTTCTGCATTTATTATTGTTGTTAATTGTCCATAAGTTAAATCTTGATAAGGAATATTTCCATTGTATCTCATTCTAAGTCTTTCTCTAACCTTTTCAGCAAACAACTTTGGTAAACCTGCTATAAATTTCTCTTTCCAATAAGGTGTATGGCAATCATTTCTAGTTAAGACTTTTGTAATAAACATATCTTTATACCATTTAAAGTCTTGTAAAGAGGGACATGTTAAATTTGCTAATATTTCAGAGGTTCTTTCTTGGAATATTTCTAGATCTCCTACAAAATTCTTAATGATTGAATATATTAATGTATTTACTACATTTGGTTCTTCTGTTTGACTACTTGTTCCTTCTTCTAGCTTTATCCGGGTTTTTTCAAGTATAAAATTTCTAGTTACTTCTGGTAAATAATTACTGCACCAATCTCTAAGTATTCCTGTGAATCCATAAACAATTGCTTTTGCTATATTTTTCTCATTTGTTGTCATTTTCATCTTGACAGCCATTGCATATGTCATCATTTTTGAACAAACTCCTATAATTTGGTGATCTGCTAATCCATCTATGTTCCAAATTACTAAATTATCTCCATAATATTGTGATGAGTTTACTAAATGATGTTCTTCATATTGGATATCTGGAAAGGATGGTCTATGATAATAGTTTTTTGTATTTCCATATCTTCTATATGTTTCTGTTGTTTTGAGTTTGTCTACAAATTGTCCATCTTCTTCTTCTTCTGATTCACTATTAGAATTTTTCTTGACTACGCTTAAGTGTAACTTTTCTATGTCTAGTTTTTCTAATTTCTTTGTGACTTATTCTAGAGTTTTTTAATCACATCTATGTGGGAACTTGAAATCTTCCATTTTTAAGTCAATTGGTTTTACTAGAGGATTAATTTCTAAAAACAGTAGTACTTCTTTTCCTTTTGCTGTCTGATTTCCTGTTTCTCTGTATAAAATTGCCTCTATTTGCTTTCCTATGATATAAAGCATTAAATTAGTATAGTTGTTTTGCTCATAAATTTTCTTGATATCATCTATGATTATTTGCTTATCATTGGGATCTTCTCTTTTTTTTTCCTGTTTTTACTGGAGCAGCAACGAAGTAATGTTCTTTTTCATCAATTTCTACTCTTGCTGGTACTCTAGAGAAGGGGGGTTGATCACTATTTTTCTTTTTAGGCCATTGTGTTAACATATGGGTTTTCCTAGTTTGAGCTTTTCCAAGAAGCCAATCAAAAAAGAAAATATTTTCCTGATAGTGATTTTCTAATTCATTAAAGTATCTTTTCTTGATTAATTCTCTTTCAAAATGGTCATATTTGCTAAAATATTCTTCTCTATTTTTCCTATTTTTTTCTAGTTTGTATTCATTGCTAAGATAAACCCTATCAATTTCAAACTTTTTTCTAGAGATATTTTGATTTTCTAAAGAGTTTTCCATTTCCTGGATTTCTAAAAGGTCTTGGTTTGCTAAGAAGTTTCTTATTTCCTGAATTTCTAAAGAATTTTCTATTTCCTGCATTTCTTTTCTTAAATCTCTGATTCTCCAATTTTCTATTGTTGCTATTTCTAATTCTTGTTGTCTTTTTAGGCTTTCCTCGATTTCCCTTTTCAAATCTTCTATTCCTAGATTTCCTTCTATTATTTTTTCATGTTCTCTTAGTCTTTTACAAAATGCCTCTCGTCTTTCTATTAATTCTTGGAGTTCTTTTTTCAAAATTTCTAATCTCTGACTTTCTCTATCTCTTTTATCATTCTCCATAATTCTACTATATCCTGCTATTGACCTGCTTGAATTAGTCCTAGTAAACCTTCTTCTTAAGTTTTCCTCCTCTCTCACTTAACCGGGACCACCTTAATGCTGACCAACGGTCTCATTGCCTCCCCTGGGACTTACTGCCGGGACCACAATACCCTAACTGGGTGGCTAACCAACGCTTAACCAAGAGATAAGGAACACTTAATAAAAGGGACTAAGAATAACCAAATAGAATCAACAACAAAATTCAGCAGTTATAAAGAGAATAATTAAAGAAAGAGATAGCAAAGATTATAAGATAGAAGAATAGAAATAAGCAGATTTAAGCAATTCTATAACCATTTTTTGGTGAAAAGAATGGCTCAACCATTTACTGATTACCACTTGGCTCTGATACCATCTCTAGCCCAGGGTCTAATGGTAATATTAAACAAGAAATAGAAAGGAGATTTGCTAATATGGATTTGCAAAGAAATTGCTACAAGATTTTATTGCAGGACAAGATTACAAAGACACTTACTAAAATTATATATATATATAATATTACAAATATAGTACAAATGTACTATATATATAGTATATTTTATATTTGTTATATATGTTATATAATATGTTATATATCACATATTCTTTAATATATATTATATACATAATATTATGTATAATATATTTCTTTAGTTATAATAAGTAATAAAATCTAATAAAAAAATTTAATAGTACATATATAGTATAATATATATATAGTACGTACTATTAAAATTTATAATGTTTATACATATATGTAGTATACATACTCCTTGAAATACTCAAGGAGGGTGTTCAAAGGGTGAATTTTCATACTCCTTGAAAGAAGAAAAGCCATCTGTCTCTCACGTCCTTGTAATTTGCAAAAAAGTCTTTGTAAGTCTATTAGTCAAGTCTTTGTAATCATCTTGTAATCCACTTGCAATAGTAATCTCGTGCTTCTGATCAATTTGCAACTATTATATTTAGAAATATAGCCTTGCATATTCTCAATTGTCATATTCACTTTCTTGCTTTCACACTTATTTAGAAATCATCTTGCACAAGACTATTATTGCTAGTGGATTACAAGATGATTACAAAGACTTGACTAGTAAACTTACAAAGACTTTCTTGGAAATTACAAGGACGTGAGAGGCAGATGGCTTTTCTTCTTTCAAGGAGTATGAAAATTCACTCTCTGAACAATGAAAATTCACCCTCTAAACACCCTCTGCCCACTGAAAATGCAAAATACTCTTTTATAAATAGCCTAGACTCAACTATAGTTAAATAGACTCACCATTGATTATTCTTTTACAGGCACAAATGACTTGACTCTAGTTACTTTATAGATTCAAAACAAAATTACAAATCATTCCTATTCGCACTATGGCACATGGGCGGTCACCTTTGGAAGACAGAGTCTCAGTGCGAGTACAATAATTTCTACATATAAACAAATTACTTTTTCTATTTTCTAAAAACATGAGTTACATCATGTCTTCTTTTTGCTATCGGACAACCAACTTTGTTTTTGCTTTTTCTAAAGTTTCTTTATGTGGCTTCTTGCTAAAAATAATTGCTTTTTGTGCAACGTCGGTCCATCGAAAATCTGCCAAATGGAAGATGTTGTCTGCCATTTTCTCATCTAATTGGGGGAAGAATCCAAAGCAATCGTCTTCATTTTCTTGGGCATAATCAACTTCTGTGCTGTCATCTTCATCTTTCTTTTTTCTTTTGGAGATTCTTCTATCTAAGAAAGTTCTTCTAACATCTGTATCTTATATTCTTCATGATCAGTGATGTTGCTAAGTCTGTAATGTAATTGCAATGCTCTGGAGGATATTTTCATTGTTGCTAGCGATTCATCTTTACTAGCGCTTGCTACCAGTTGCTTTGAGGATCTTTTCTTGAAAGGGGCAAAGAATGTGTTGACTTGGTCAACAATTTTCTTAACATCAATTTTTTCCAATGCTTTACTTCGATTTTTCTAACAAATTTCTTGGGATATGAGTCAGTGTCTACATTGAAACACCAACACATAATCCAGGAAATATTAAAGGAATTGCAAAAATTTAGAAGTCTGATGTCATTGTCTTTTTCAACAGAAAATTTTCTATATTCATAAAAAAGTGATTGAATTTTTAGAGGATAAATTTCTAAGGTAGGACCAAAAATTTTTCACCAATTTATCTACCAAGTGGGGAAATGTCCTTGGCAGGTTTTTTCAAGAAAAAGAACCAAGTGTGAACAAACCATCATAAAAGAGGATATTGGTCCACACATTGATATAATCCCAATATGTGTAGGCGAATGGAGTCATGTCACAAGAGAAGGCTCGGAGGGAACAATAATGAGCATTCTACAAGGAGGAAGTGATGACCTTATTAATTTGTATTTTCGAAAATGAAATTTTTCTAGGATCCTTGGGATTAAGATTATGTGTAATTTTAATTGATCCCGTATTTTCTAAAATAGTCTCGTAAAATTCTCTAGACCTTTTTGGAGAAGGTGGCAAAAACAGGAGGCCTTGGGGAAAGAATAAATTTGAGGCTTCCTTCAAGGATTTGATTTCTAAATCATCATCTAAAAATGCTATATGAATATGGTTGGCTTGGTAATCCAATTATCATTTTTCTTGTTATTGCTACCAGATGATCTGCTAGAAATTGTGGATGGAGAATTAAATGGTTGCAAAATTATTTATTGGGCTTTTTCTAGATTTTTCTATGGACTTACTAATGGACTGGATGGCTGATTGACTAATACAAACTGTATGGTAATTGAGGATAATGGATTGGATTAAGTATGGTGAATCTATTGGTGTTGGGCTTTGAGTTCTTGCTATTGGGCCTTTGACTGGCAATTTTTTTGCAAAAGAAACCAAGTAATAGGTTATGATCAAGTATTAAATTGCTTTCGCTGTTTCTCACTTCTATTTTAAAATCAAATGCTAATAAAATATCTTGCCATCTTGCAAGAATTTGTTTGGAAACGCTATTTTGAATAGATTTTTCTAAAATTTCTTTTGTCGACTTATGATCAACATGAAAAAGGAAATGTTAATTATATAAGTCATATTGGAATATTTGGATAGAAAACAAGCTACACAAGATTACTTTTTCTAAGGGGGAATATGACTTTTGAGGTCTTTTCCATTCTTCTGAATAAAGGCTTATTAAGTATTCTCGTCCTTTTTCTAGGTCTTATAGGGTATTTCTAAAGGAATTTTCTGCTTTAGCATACTATTGTATTCTAGATTTGAGATTTCTATTTTTACTATGAGTAATGTATTGGGATGAATTATACTAGTGTATGACAAATTCCTAATTTTTTCTTTTCTGTTTTCTTCTAATAATTATTCATAGTCTTCTATTATCCTAAGAGTAGGAAAAATTCTAAATGTAAAATTTATAATTTCTTCATCATAGTAATTATAGCATTCTATACATCTAGTGTCATAAGTTCCAAAATTTCTAAGATAATATGTGTATCCTCTTTCTACGTAAATTTTCATGCAAGGATTTACTAAATTTATATAAGCTTTTAATAGATTTTAAAAATCATAAAAAATTATCTTACTATTATCTTGCTAATATTTTATGCTAATGATTACCTTATCCTCATGATATCTATCTCCTATGAATGTATTATAAGAAATTTCAGTTTGATCTCTAAAATGTTTCGACAAAGGATGCTTTACTCCTATGGGTACATTTTCTACGTTGGGTTTATTTCTAAAAATGATGTTGATTTTTCTTTTTCTAAATTCTGGTTCTATTGGAGGAAATATAAATTCATAACAGACATCTTTTCCAAATATTCTAGTGGAAATTCCTCTAACATTTACTGTAAAAGGGAATATTGCTGTTAAGAAAGTATTTCTAATATAATACTTTCTTGTATATTTTTTACTAAAATAAATTGGGTCTTAACACAAACTTCTTCATTGCAAATTGCTACATTGGGTAATTTATATTTTAATTCTAAAATTCTCCTGAAGCAGTATATATTTTTCTGTAATTTTTATATATTATGGGGTAGGTATTATTCATTCTTGAATGCAATTTATATCGGCTCCTGAGTCTACTAATGCTAATTCATCTATTTCAAGATCATCATTAATTCTTAGTTTTATTTTAATTATCCATTTCTAAATTTTTATTTTATTTATAATGTCTGAATAATTTGTTTTTTTCACTTTCTTCTATTTTTATTTCTTTTCCTGGTCTATGACTATTGGGTTCTGTAGTTGTTTCTATTTCTTCTAGTTTATTTTCAAATATTAAACTTTTAATTAGTGAATTTTCTTCCTTTAAAATTTCTATTTCTTCTTTGATCTGTTTCATTTCATTTTGCAAATCTTCTATATGGTTGCTGGTCTATTATTTTTTTCTTCTCTAAATCTTTGTAAGATTTTTTTTATACTAAATTCTTTCACATTAGTCATTCTTTTATCTATTTCATTAGAATCATCTATTTCTAATTGATCTATGAATTCTTGTAAAGACTTTTTATCTTTTCTAAGTATATTAATACTTGGATTTTCTAAGTTTTTAATTTGTGCATTTATTCCTAATTTTCTATAATTGTAAATTCCTAAATTATTTAGTTTTTCTATTCCTTTTTGAGATTTCCACCATTTTTCTAATTTTTATAAATTCATTATATAATACTATCAGTAAGTTTTGTGTATTTTTCTCTGATCTAATCATATTTACATATCTACAATTACATATTCCTTCTTCCTGGTCATCAATTTGAATGTGTGAATTTTTTGAGGAACTTATTATTTCAAAAATGTCTAAATCAGACTCACTAGTTTCCTCTATGCTAGATTGGTCCATGTCCACTAAAATTTTCATTATTTGATCTTTTACATCATTGTCTATGGTTAATGCTTTTATTTTCTTTTTTATTCCACATTCATTACTATAATGTCCATATCTTCCACATTTTTAACACTTTATATTTTTCTTTTCTTTTCCTTTTTAATAGTATTTTTTCTTTTTATTTTTAGCCTTATCCTTGTAGAATTTTCTTTTTGGATATTTCTTATAATATTTTCTAGGGTAATCTTTCTTTGTTTTGGATTTTCTAGAAGGTGCTACTATTTTTTCATATCCATATTGCTCACAAAAATCTCCTAATTTTTTTCTACTTGTTTGTCTCTCAATTTTGAATTTGGCTTTTAACTTCATATCTGTACATAATACTAAACCTTCTGCGTTTATTATTGCTACTATCTATCCATAGGTTAAATATTGGTAAGGAATATTTCTATTATATCTCATTCTAAGTCTTTCTCTTACTTTTTGTGCAAATAATTTAGGTAATCCTACTATAAATCTTTCTTTCCAATAAGGTGTGTGACAATCATTTCTAGTTAATACTTTTGTAATAAACATATTTTTATATCATCTAAAGTCTTGCAAAGAAGGGCATGTTAAGTTAGATAATATTTTAGAGATTCTTTCTCGAAAAATTTCTGTATCTCCTATAAAATGCTTAAGGATTGAGTATATTAATGTGTTGACAGCATTTGGTTCTTCTGTTTGATTTGTTGTACTTGACTTGTTGATCATGTTTCTATTTTTATTCTAGTTTTGCTAAGTATAAAATTTCTAGAATCTTTTGTTAAATAATTACTCCACCAATCTCTAAGTACTCCTGTAAATCCATAAACAATTGCTTTTGCTATGTGTTTTTCATTTGTTGTTATTTTCATTTTAACAGCCATTGCATACGTCATCATCTCTTAACATACTCCATAAATTTGGTGATCAGCTAGTCCATCAATATTTCAAATTACTAAATTATCTCCATAATATTACGAAGAATTGACTTGATGGTGTTCTTCATATTGGACATCTAGGAAAGACGGTCTATGATAATAATTTTTCGTATTTCCATATTTTCTATAAGTTTCTTTTGTTTTTATTTTGTGCAATAATTGCTTATCGTCTTCAGAGTTGCTATTAGAGTTTTCTTTAATTACCCTTAAGTGTAGTTTTGTTATATCTAAATTTTCTAATTTTTCTTTGACTTGTTCTAGTATTCTCGGATTATATCTATGTGGTAAATTAAATTCTTCCATTTTCAAATTAATTGGTTTTACTAAAGGATTTGTAGAAATTTCTTGAGACTTTATTTTCTCTTTTCCTTTTTCTATAGTAGGATTTCCTATTTCTTTATATAATATTGTTTTTACTTGTTTTCCTATGTTATAAAGCATTAAATTAGAATAATTATTTTACTCAGACTTTTTTAATATCTTCTAAATTTACTTGAGACTCATTAGGACTATCTCTTCCTGACTTAATTGGTGATGCTACAAAAAAGTGTTCTTTTCCTTCAATTTCTAATCTTGCTGGAATTCTAGACAAAGGGGGATGTTCACTATTATGTCTTCTAGGTTATTGGGTCAACATATAGACTTTTTGATTTTTATCTAAGTTGAAAAACCAATCAAAAAAGAAAATATCTTTATGAAAAAGTATTTCTAGTTCATAATAATATCTCTTTTTTTATTATTTCTCTTTCTTCATAATTATATTTACTAAAATAATCTTTTCTATTTTGTCTATTGTTCTCACTCATAAATTCATTTCTAATATATTCTTTATTTATTTCGAATTTTCTTTTTATCATATTTATTTCTAAATGAGATTTTGGAGGAACCACATTAGATCTAGTGGGAGAAAGTGAATCACTATCTTGTTCATTTCTATATATTGGATTAGGGATTTCCGGTGTAAAGTCTACTCCTTTAAATTTAAGATTGCTAACACTAGGTCTAGATTTTTCAAAGTCTTCTCTAAGACTAGATGACTCTCCTAATGACTTATAAATTCTTGGTCCAAACTTAATTGTGACTTTTCTTTCATCATCTTGTTTTTTTTCTAGATTATTTCTGGAATATTTCTAAGTGTTCTTGCTAAATTTGCTGGTGGAACTTCATGTTCAAATTCTCATATTCCATTATTTATTATATTTTTTCATTCTAATTTTCTTGGTGTATATCCTATAGTATTTTGGGATTAAATTTTAATAATAAAGTTTTATTTCTAGGTGAACTCCTAAGTACTCTTGGGTGGATAGAAGTTTTCATCAGCTTATAATACAATCTATAAATTACAGCCATAGGTCTAGATCCATCTTTTATGTGTAAATTCTTTATTTGCAGTTTCATTGTCAAAACATCTAGGATGTTGGGATCAAAAAGGTCTATTGAAAAATTTGGAAAACAATTAAAATAGATAGGACCACCACTCTTGTTTGATTCCACTAATGCTAAAAGTGATTCTTCAAAATTATGATGTCTAACATCTCTCACTACTATGCATGTTGGAGTATCAATTCCTACTCTGAATAGAGGTTTTACTACAGCTTGAATAAAACCTATGTGAATATACCTATATTATTCTCTGTATTTTCTAATTGCTTGTGCAGACAACAATTGAAATTGTTGAGTATTTTCTCTAAGTGAAATAGTTTGCTCAGATGTCTTAATTGTATACTGATATCCAAAATCAAAAGGTTTATTTTGGTAAATATTTCTAAAGCAGAAAATTCTTTTAGAAATACCCCATAAAGACCTAGAAAAAGGACGAGAATACTTGATTAGCCTTTATTCAGAAGAATGGAAAGGACCTCAAAAGTCATATTCCCCCTTAGAAAAAGTAATCTTGTCTAGCTTGTTTTCTATCAAAAAATTCCAATCTGACTTATTTAATCAACATTTTCTTCTCCGTGTTGATTACAAGTCGACAAAATAAATTTTAGAAAAATCTGTTCAAAACAGTGTTTCCAAACAAATTCTTGCAAGATGACAACATATTTTATTAGCATTTGATTTTGAAATAAAAGTGAGAAACAATGAGAGCAATTTAATACTTGATTATAGCCTACTACTTGGTTTCTTTTGCAGAAAAATGGCCAGTCAAAGGCCCAATAGCAAGAACTCAAAGCCCAACACCAACAGATTCACCATATTTAATTCAATTCATTATCCTCTATTACCATACAAGTCTGTATTAGTCAATTAGCCATCTAGCCCATTAGCAAGTCCACAGAAAAAGCCCTAGAAATAATTTTGCAACCATTCAATTCTCCATCCACAATTTTTAGCAGATCATCCGGTAGCAATAACATAAAAAATGACAATTGGGTTACCAAGCCCAACCATATTCATATAGCATTTTTAGATGATTTAGAAATCAAATCCCTGAAGGAAGCCTCAAATTTATTCTTTCCCCAAGGCTTCCTATTTTTGCCACCTTCTCCAGAAAAGTCTAGAGAATTTTGCGAGACTATTTTAGAAAATACGGGATCAATTAAAATTACACATAATCTTGATTCCAAGGATCCTAGAAAAATTTCATTTTCAAAAATACAAATTAATAAGGTCATTACTTCCTCCTTGTGGAATGCTCCTTATTGTTCCCTCCGAACCTTCTCTTGTGACATGACTCCATTTGCCTACACATATTGGGATTATATCAATGCGTGGACCAATGCCCTCTTTTAAGGTGGTTCTGTTCACACTTGGTTCCTTTCCTTGAAAAACCTGCCAAGGACATTTCTCCACTTGGTGGATAAATTGGTGGAAAGTTTTTGGTCTTACTTTAGAAATTTATCCTTTAGAAATTCAATCGCTTTTTCATGAATATAGCAAATTTTCTGCTGAAAAAGACAATGATATCAGACTTCTAAATTTTTGCAATTCCTTTAATATGCCCTGGATTATGTGTTGGTGTTTCCATTTGGACACTGACTTGTATCCCAAGAAATTTGTTAGAAAAATCAAAGTAAAGCATTGGAAAAAAATTAATGTCAAGAAAATTGTTGACCAAGTCAACACATTCCTTGCCTCTTTCAAGAAAAGATCCTCAAAGCATCCGGTAGCAAGCGCTAGCAGAGATGAATCGCTAGCAACAATGAAAATATCCTCTAGAGCATTGCTATTATAATCCAGACTTAGCAATCATCATTAGAGACAGATCTTGAAGAATCTATAAGAGACAGATGTTAGAAGGACTTTTCTTAGATAGAAGAATCTTCCATCTAGCAGATTTTCGATGGACTGACGCTGCACAAAAAGCAATTATTTTTAGCAAGAAGCCACATAAAGAAACTTTAGAAAAAGCAAAAGCAAAGTTGGTTGTCCGATAGCAAAAAGAAAACAAGATGTAACTCAAGTTTTTGGAAAATAGAGAAAGTAATTTGTTTGTGTGTAGAAATTATTGTACTCGCACTAAGGCTCTGTCTCCCAAAGGTGGTCACCCATGTGCCATTGTACGAATAGGAATGATTTGTAATTTTGTTTGAATATGTAAAGTAACTAGAGTCAAGTCGTTTGTATCTGTAAAAGAATAATCAGTGTTAAGTCTGTTTAACTATAGTTGAGTCTAGGCTGTCTATAAAAGAGTCTTTTGCATTTTCAGTCGGCAAAGGGTATTCAAAGGTGAATTTCTATACTTCTTGAAAGAAGAAAAGTCATCTGCCTTCTACGTCCTTGTAATTTTTAAGAAAGTCTTTGTAAGTCTACTAGTCAAGTCCTTTGTAATCATCTTGTAATCCACTTGCAATAGTAATATTGTGCTTCCGATCAATTTGCAATTGTCATATTTAGAAATATAGCCTTGCATATTCTCAATTGTCATATTCACTTTCATGCTTTCATAGGTATTTAGAAATTACTTTGCACATTCGTTACTCCCTGGCCTCTCATATATGTACTATATATATAGTATTTTTATAATATGTTATATATGACATATTCTTTAATGTATATTATATATGTAATATTATATATAATATATTTCTTTAGTTATAATAAGTAATAAAATCTAATAAAAAAATTTAATAGTACATATATAGTATAATATATATATAGTACGTACCATTAAAATTAATAGTATGTATACATATATATAGTACATAAGTATATATATAGTATATATATAATACATACATGTACTATATGTAATATATATTATATGTACTATATATAGCATATATATATAATATATGTACTACTAACATGTTATATATAACATATTTTTCAGTATATATTATATACGTAATATTTTATATAATATATAAGAAATATAATATATTTCTTTAGTTATAATAAGTAATAAAATCTAATAAAAAATTTAATAGTACATATATAGTATAATATATATAGTATGTACTATTAAAATTAATAGTATGTATACATATGTAGTTTATAAGTTTATATATATGTATATAGTACATATATATAATGCATACATGTACTATATGTGATATATGTTATATGTATTATATATAGCATATATATATAATATATATATATACGTATTGTGCATTTACTAGAGTATTATTTCTTATTAATATTTCTATTTCTTTCTTGATTTCTTTTATTTATAGTTGCAAGTCTTCTATGACTATTTTATTTCTATTTGTTTTTCTTCTTTAAACCTTTGTAAAATTTTTTTCATACTATATTCGTTCACATTTCTAAATCTTGTTTTTATTTCTTCTGATTCTAATTTTTCTAATTGTTCTATAAATTATTTTAGAGATAATTTTTCTTTTCTAATCATATTAATTTTTGGGTTTTCTAAATTTCTTATTTTTGCTTCTAAACCTCTTCTCTTGCTATTATAAATTCCTAGGTTATGCAATTTTTCTATTCCTTTTAATGACTTAAACCATTCTTCTAATTTTTTGATTTCTTCATACAATACTAATAATAACGCTTTCATATAATGAATTATTATTTATGTAGTATATATACACTATATACTATGTAGATAGTAAAATTATGTAACAGATTTTTTCTAAGACTCGAGAAAATTATGTGAACCCTTGTATAAAAGATTTCAGAAAAATCCTACACCTTGGACAATAAGCATACTGAAATAGTAAAATTGTTAAAAAGCAAAGTGAAACAATTGTCATGCATGTGCATATTGCATCCACAGGTATTTTTAATAGTTGAAACAGATGCATCATATATAGGATATGGTGGCATATTGGAACAAAGAATTCCTTCTAATGCATCTCATGAATATTTAGTAAAATTTCATTCAAGAGTTTGGCTCATGCTCCAAAAGAATTATTCTACTGTTAAAAAAGAAATTGTCTATTGTTCTTTGCATACAGAAATTCTAGTCTGATCTTATTAATCAACGTTTCTTTTTCCGCGTTGATTGCAAGTCAGCTAAAGAAATTTATTAAAAGACATTCAGAATATTATCTCAAAACAAATTTTTGCTAGATGGCAAGCCCTCCTTTCTCTATTCAACTTTGATATTGAATTTATCAAAGGAAATTCTAATTTTTTGCTTGATTTCTTGACTTGTGAATTCTTGCAGGGAAAAACCAACCTAATGCCAAATACTAACTATGGACAGTCCTATTAGTCTTAACAACAGTAATTAGAATATTTGTTTACTTTCAAATAAGATTACTGATCCTTTGTCTATTTTTATGAGAGACCACACTAAAGTATCTCTCAATCAATTTCAAAGAAAATAGATTTTTTGAAGATAAAGTTAGTATACTGTATGTTATTAGAGATCGTATGGTAATTTTCATTTTATGACTATTTAAGTCTATTAAAATGTTACATAAATATTGCAAATCCGAAAATAAAAGTTTATGTTGGAAAAATGATATTACACCTCTATGAGATATTATCAGGAATATTTTAACCCCTATTTTGAATATGACAAAAAAGAAATCGACTTTGTTTTAAAAATCTTTCCACATACAAAGATAGTCCAAGACTACGGTGAGTTTGCACAAGATAACTGATCTTTAGCACGCCACAAACTGCCAAAGAAAAATAATTCAAAGTACAGCAAATTCAAAAAATCTAGGGGAGAGTATGCAGGCTATTAAACAAAATTGAAGAAAAAGATAAGAAGTACAATTTGAATAATGACAATAATTTAAAAGAAAATTGCAACGTGCCAAATATGAGAAGACTACGAAGACAATTGCAAAAATTGAGGATATTGTTGGTATAGCACGTGACAAAGAGTTTGGTCATATCAAGATATTAATTGAAGCCTGGTATGTGAACAGTTCTTGACAAAAACAAGTCTACTTGGAGATTGAACACGTAGAAGACAAGAGCTTAAATTTTGATATGACTAATAGAATTTTTGACTACTTTGAATGAGCACATGATATGAAATTCATAAGTTAATCATCTTCAATTTATTTATAAATTGTTCTGAGTCATTACTCTTACTTTCACTATAATCCTCTTTTTTATTTAGTGTTATTATTTTATTTTGTGATATACTTAATTTTCCTAATTTTTCATTAATCTGTTTTAATATACCTTTTTCTTCGTCTTCTGGAAATTTTTATATCATTTTTATCTAAATTAAAAAGTTTAATTATAGGGTTATATACTATTTCCTTTCCTTTAATCTTTTCTTTCTGAACTAGAGTATTTTTTTGAACTAAACTTTCTACTTGTTCTGCTAAAGTATTTAATATTATATTCAAATAATTATTCTGTTCCTGGATTTTTCTTATATCTTCTAGACTAGTTGTTAATCCATCTCCTCCTCCTCTTCTTACCTTAAAAGGTGCAGCTACAAATTTTTCATTTTCTACCATTGTTTCTATTCTTTGTAACGGTGGATAATCTGAACTTCTCTTTTTAGGTCATTCTTTTATCATATATATTTTTTCTTCTTCAATTTTCAAATAAAACCATTCAAAAAAGTAAATATTCCTTTGAAAAATTTCTCTAATTCATGATAATATCTTTGCTTAATTAATTCTCTTTCTTCTACATTATAATTTTTTACATACTCTTTTCTATTTGTTTTATTATGATTATCTAAAAATTCTTTTCTGATATATTTCTTATTTATTGTAAATTCCTTTTTAATCATATTTATTCCTAAGTGAGAATTAGGTGCTTCCATATAGATATAGTTGGTGAAATCTATTCATTATCTTTTTCTATTTTTGATATGCTAAATTCTTCATTAGTCATTTCTACTGACTCATATAATGTTGATGCAATTAAATCTGGATTAGACTCATTTTCATTCTCTAAATTAGTCGAATCTACTGATCTAGATGAACTTGATCTAGACAATCTTCTTAAAAGATCACTCATCTCGTTAATCTTCACCTATCGGGACCACCTTAAGGCTGACCAACGGTCTCACTGCCTCACTTGGGACTTATTGCCGAGACCACCAACTCTGTAAAGAGGGCTGACTAATGCTAGGTTAGGATTAACGAAATAAGTTTTCTTTCAATTAAATTTCCTTAAACCAAATTTTCTTGATTATAACTTCTTCTAATTAGAATACAAAAATTTATCTTTAACATATTTAATGCAAGAACAATAAGATGATGTAGCAAGATGACAATGAAATTAATGCAACAATATGAAACATATGCAAATAATCTTACAGCGAGGGAAGAGCAATATAATGAGTCTATGCAACTTTATGTAGTGTATAGTGTGTGTGTGTGTGTGTGTGTGTCTATGTGTATATATATAGATATAGATATATAAATTGAAGACAAAAATGTCAATGCAGATGAATATTCAATGACAAAAATCAAATATTCAAGAAGGTAGAGACTTATAAAAGATAGTCTGAATATTATTGATAGATTGGAATATTTTACAAGGCAAACTAGGTAGTCGACTTTAGGCAAGTGAAGGCAAGATTTCTTAGCAGAGGATCTTAGCCAATTCAAGAGCCGATTTTAGCCAATGCTTTTACAACATTACAACTTACATATTTATATAAGGAAAGATAAAACTAATTTACATAGAGCTTTCACGTCCGCAAGACGGATAAACTAAATTACAAAATTTTTCACATGCCTATTCTAAAGTAGTCAAAAGTTCTTTATGCATTAGTCATATCAAATATCTTCAATTATGGGTTCTTGTCTTCAACGTGTTCAATCTCCAAGTAGACTTGTCTTTGTCAATAGCTATTCACGTACCAGGCTTCAATTAATATCTTGATATGACCAAACTCTTTGCCATGTGCTATACCAACAATATCCTTAAGTCTTGCAATTGTCTTCGTAGTCTTCTCGTATTTGACACGTTGCAATTTGCTTTTGAATACTGTCATTATTCAAATTGTGCTTCTTGTCTTTTTCTTCAATTTTCTTTAATAACCTGCATACTCCCCCCTAGGCTTTTGAATTTGTTGTACTTGGAATTATTCTTCTTTGGCAGTTTGTGGCATGCCAAAGATCAGTTATCCTGTGCAAACTCATTGTAGTCTTGGACTATCTTTGCATGTAGAAATATTTTTTTAAAAAAAGTCTATTTCTTCCTTGTCATATGCAAAATAGAGGTTAAAATATTCTCGATAATATCTCATAAGGTGTAATATCATTTTTCAACATAAACTTTCATTTTCGGATTTAAATTATTTATGTAACATTTTAATAGACTTAAATAGTCATAAAATGACAAATTACTATATGATCTCTAATAACATATCAGTATACTAACTTTATCTTCAAAATATCTATTTCCCTGAAACTGATTGAGAGATACTTCAGTGTGGTCTCTCATAAAAAATAAACAAAGAATTAGTAATCTTATTTGAAAGTAAACAAATATTCTCATTACTATTGTTAAGACTAATGTGATTGCCCATAGTCAGTATTCAGCATTAGGCTGGCTTTTTCGTACAAGAATTCACGAGTCAAGAAATCAAGCATAGAATTAGAATTTCTTTTGATGAATTCAATATCAAAGTCGAATACAGAAAGGAGGGCTTGCCATCTGGCAAAAATTTGTTTTAAGACAATATTCTGAACGTCTTTTAATAAAATTTCTTTAGCTGACTTACAATCAACACAGAGAAGGAAACGTTGATTAATAAGATCAGACTTAAATTTTTGTATGCAAAGAACAACAGACAAAATTTTCTTTTTAACAGTAGAATAATTCTTTTGAGGTCAAGCAAAACCCCTAAATGAAATTTTACTAAAATATTCATGAGATGCATTAGAAGAAATTCTTTGTTTTAATATGCCACCATATCCTATATCTAATGTATTTGTTTCAACTATAAGGAATGCCTGTGCATGCAATATGCACATGCATGACAATTGTTTTACTTTACTTTTTAACAATTTTACTATTTCAGTATGCTTATTTGTCCAAGGCGTAGGATTTTTCTGTGGTCTTTTATATATGGGTTCACATAATTTTCTCAAGTTTGGAAAAAAATCTGCTACATAATTCAAACATCCTAAAAATCTCAGTAATTGATTTTTCTCAGTGATCTCATCTAGAAATTTGTCAGCAAACTCTATAGATCTGTTAATAGATATTATCATATATTTATATATATCATATCATAAAAATTTACTTTAGTCTGAAATAATTTCATTTTCTTTTCTGACACAACTAATCCATTTTCTTTTACTATATTTAAAAATTTTCTTAGATACACAAAATGACTTTCTATGCTATGAGAAAATACTAAAACATCATCTATGTAGACTATAGTATAATTTGTTTTGTTAAAAATATCGTTCATAATATTCTAAAATTCTAATGAGGCATTCTTAAGTCCAAAAGGCATAACGTTCCATTCATAATGTCCAAAAGGTACAATAAATGCTGTTTTGTACCTATCTTTTTCATTAATCTGAATTTGCCAAATCCTAATTTCATATCAAAATTTGAAAATATACATGCACTATGCAATCTCTTAATTAAATCTTGTTTATTCATTATAGGGTACCTAATCTATCTTAAGGTTTTATTCAAAGGCTTATAATTAATTACTAATCTTGGTGCTCCTCTTTCTATCTCTGCACTATTATTCACATAAAATGCTGCGCAACTCCATGAAGATTTACTAGGTCTAATTAATCTTTTTTCTAATAAATCATTTATTTATTTCTTACAATATTCTAACAATTCTTCATTCATTTGAATAGGACTAGCCTTAGTAGGAATTTTGGATTCATCAAAGTCTTTTTCATAAGGTAATTCTATTATATGCTTTTTCCTATTCCAAAAGGTATTAGGAATATTTGAACAAACTTCTCTTTTAAAAGTTTCCTCTAATTCTTTTATTTTTTCTTTTACATCTTCTGTTTCCGACTGTTCTTTTATATTCATTAATTTGATTTCTTTACTCAAATAATTTATATGTTTTTCTTTAATTTTTATTAGACTTATCAAAGACTTTTCGTTTAAAATTTGTACTTCCTTTTCTTAGGTGAGAAAAAAAATTTTAAAATATAGGGCTTCTAGATGCTTCTGTAGTTATTCCATAAGTATCTATTTTAAAAGGAAAAATAGATGTTAAAAACGTTATTCCTAATATTATGCTTTCAGATAAGTTTTCTATCAATACAAAAGTTGGTCTAAACAAATATCTTCATTACAAATATGCACATTAGATAATTTATAACTTAGTCTTAAAGGTTCTCCTGAAGCAGTATGCAACTTTTCTTTAGTTTTTTCAAAATAATGAGTGGATATTAGTCTTTCTTGTATGCAATTACTATCTGCTCTAGAATCTACTAAAGCTAACTGATCTAGAGTGTATGAATTATTTATTTTTAATTTTATTCTAATAATTCATTTTTGAATTTTTATTTTTTCTGTTACATTTAAATATTCACTAAACTGTTTTGACTCATTATCACTATTCTCATTTTTCGAATTTGTTGATAATTTTTCTTTTCCTTTGCTAGATTGTCCTTGTTCATAAAATACTATATTTCTTATTATCTCATTTTCAATTATCAATTTCTTTATATCCTTTTTTCTTTTAATTATTTCTTCTTGTAAGTTTTTTGTAGTTATGTTATCTTTTTTCTTTTCCTCTTTAAATTTTTCTAATACATCTTTTAACCCATATTCTTTCAGCTGGTTTTATAGCTGGAGAGAGAGGTGTGGGCTGGTTCTACAACAGGGGAGGCACGACATACAGTGAAAAAAGGGCACGAAATACAGAAGGGCGGAGCTAAAGAGAGGGAGAAGAGAACTAGAAGAAAAACCTATAGATTTTCTCTCCATCTTAGCTTTTCTCTTTCTGTTTTCTGTCAACATTTTCAGCACACTTCTCTAGTTGTATTTTGATTCTAAATGCATGAATCCATGATGAATGTTGAATGTATTGTTAATGTTTTGTGCAACATCATGGGGTAAAACTCTTTGTTGGGGAAACGGCGTAGCTATACCACTTGATTTTGCTTGATAATATGCATTGAAATTATTGATTCTAGCGCTCTAAAAATTTGTTTTTCAGTTTGTGAGCTTAAGGGTGTTTGGAAGATATTATGATTTTCAGCTTAATATGGCATGTCAAGAAGGATTAAGTTGAAATTTCAGATTATTTGCAAAATTGATTTTGTGGAAAATTGAAGAAAAGCTGAATTAATGGGATCAAATAATGCTAATCTTAATGCTATTCAGTTTATAATTGGTATTTTCAACCTTGTTATTGTCGGTAGGAGTGGCTAGGTGGGATTTATTGATTTTAATTGAATTGAATTTTGAATGTAATTTTCAATTATGAGTCATTGCATTGTTTGACGCAATTAAGATTGGATAGTTCGGTAGAATGTCTAGTTTCTACTATGTGGTCTGATTAGGTAGTTCAGTAGGATGCTTAACCGAAAGGGATTTTACTAATCTTAATACATTTTGGAATTGAGTAAATTAGGCGGGCTCGGTGGAGGCCGACAAAGATATTCACGTTCAAGATAGATTAGCCATGTTGTTCCAAAAGCAACCCAAGAGGAGGGGTGAATTGGGTTTTTATCGTAGAAGCTAAGTGTGTGAAAAAATTAAAAACAATAAAAATATTGAATCAAATAAACTAATACAATTCACCAATAATAAATATAAAATAATTTCAAGTAAAATAAAGAGAGTAGGGATAAGAGATGCAAACTTTTTTATAGTGGTTCGACTTGTTACCCAAGTTTATGTCCACTCATCGAGCTTCAACTACCCAAAGTTTCACTAAGTTTCTTACACTTAACGGAGGCAAGAAATCCCATATACAAACAAAGTCTCTTGCACTTGGCGGAGGCAAGAAATCTCGATTACAAAGCCTTTGATTCGGTAAGCTTCAAACACCAATACAAATAGAAATGAAGATGAAGTAGAAATGTAGCAATTCCTCTTAAGTAGGATTAGCTACCACTCATGTACAAAATGATCTCACTTTAAAGAGGCACTCTCAAGAATAAAATAATTTCTTCTATACACTCTTTGATTTAGTAATAAACAATATAGCACAAAGAATTAGAGAGAGATTGAAGAGGCTTTGAGAGCATTTTGTTGTGTCATTCTCCCTTCAATCCATGCTCCTTTTATAGGCAAAACACAAAGAGACGTTGGCCTTTATAGAAGACAAAATCATTTCTTAATAATAACTGCACATTGTCTCGTTTCAAAAATTCAAATAAAATACCTCTGAAAGTTCAAAAAATCTTAAAAACTTCTTGGATACTCCTCATTGAGTCTGTTTTCAAATGCAAAAAGAATCATTGGATTATCGTGCACCGTTTGAGAGAAATCATCAAATCTTTAATGACATGCCAGACTGCAAAATTGCTTTTGATAAAAGTTGTTGGTCAAGTTCAAAATTGTCTAGAAATTTGAATTTGTAATCAAAAATAACAAATTATATATTTTTGAAAAGATTATAAAGTCTACTTTCATTCAAAATTGGATTTGTACAAATTTGACTTTTATATTTTGAGAGATGATAAAAAGACTGTAGTATACTTATTTTGTCTATTGACAGTGTAACTCTGTAGAATGGCCAACTTTGAAAAATTATATCTATCAATCTATAAATGCAAAACATGCATATAATATATGAATTTAAAGCTCAGCACGTCTAATTTACAAATAAAATTATTTCAGAATTTTATTTATATTATAAGTTATATTTTACTAATTAAAACAAATATCGTGCAGATTTCAAGAATGACTTTTTCAGAAAATAATATATGAGATTGATATAATAAACTGTTTTAATACAAAATAATATATATGATAAATTATATATCAAAATAAATATATTTGAGTGAAGTTTCATATAAAATTGGCTTTATAATTTTTTGACTTTTTTTTAGTAAGATATAATTAATTTACTACACACATGTCTAATTTGACGGTTTCAAAATCTAGTACATGTAATGTATGTAGTTAAAAAATAAACTTAATATTATAAATTGTCCATATTATTCATTATATAAATATATATAATAATTTTAATTTGTTTTGTCATTATCAAAATAAATATGAAACCTTTGAGGCTAACAAGCTGGTCTTGTAGAAGGTTAATAGTTTTGAAAATCTTGCCATCTCATATATTTTTGTAACCCTAGGTACCATTTTAATTCATAATATCAAGTAAAATTAAGGTGGTACTGGTGAAATCATCTTCCCCAACGGTGTTTCTCGCATATTTTCACTTAAATCTCTCTGTTGTATAATCTCTTAATTTCCCTCACTAGCTAGAAATTTTACTTTCTATTTTTATTAAAGTTTTGCAAACTCACTTTTCTCTCAATTAACTCTAAGTTAGGTCAAAATTTGTAAATTAATCAAAATCAGTCCTCATGGGATCGACACTCTACTTCATCACTTTATTAGTTGTAACGGTTGGTGCACTTGCCAATTAGGCATGCTAGGCGCGCAACAAGTTTTTTCCCATGTAGGATAAAGTAATTGTACATTTCAAAGGGACCTCCGAAGACACCACTTCCATACAGAGTGTCTTTGATCACATTTTTGTAGGATATGGCATCTTTTGTTGTAATTAAGTAAGTTTAATTATGGTTGTAATAATGTATGTTTACTTACAAGTATATTACTGTTTAGTTACTATCATATCTCTGTATAGTTACTGAAATTTTATAATTATTTTAGGTTTTTACTCCTTATCTCTACAAGGAGCATTGGAGCTATTATGTGCTGTCCCCTACAAGCAGAATATTATATGTGTTAAATTCCATGAACAAAACAAGCCCAAAACATCAATTCAACCAATTCACGGTATCATGGCATTGGCAACATATTCATAGATTTCATAATACTATTTTCTCCACCATTCAAATGATATGCATGGTTTTTTGTCCAGGCAACGAAATTTCAAGAGCTCCTACAAGAATTTGGCCACAAATCCTAAAAGAATACCAAGACAAGTTGGAATATGTCGATCTCCCTAAACAATTAAATGGGTGAGTATAGAATTAAATTAATTGGAACATATAATGTCTCGCTATATTATTCTTGTTTAATATGTGGATTCAATTGTGATTGCGAGGTGTATGAATTGAGATACATGCAAACTTGGGATAATACCCCTACACCTAAATATACTCTTGTATGTGACTCATCACAACAACATTACCATGATTATGTGTACAAGATAGGCGTCATTCGGTGGGCTGAGAACGCGTGATAAGGATAAAATTATCATCCTTATCACGCGTTCGGATGGCGTGAGAAGAATTAGGGAACAGATAAGTATCCAGATTCTTGGATACGGTATCTTAAGCTTCCAGGGGATAAAATTTATCCCCCTTGATGCATTGACAATTTTGGCCTCCAGACCTACTACCGACCGGGAGTGTAGACGCTCGCAATCGTCAACCGTCGACCACAATCGCAATCGTTTGCCGACTTCTGGCCTGAGCAGGACGACAATGACGCAGGACGAACAATTCGATTATCTTTTGGCCCGAGTAGGACGACGCAGGATGCAACTTTTGGCCCGACACAGGACGACGTGACTCGTAATCATCTACCCGATTTGAAGACCTGGCATCGCAACCCTTTGCTGGCTTCTGGCCTGAGCAGAACGATGCAGGACAAACTAGCATGGGGACAAGGATGACGCAAGCGGCCGGCCAGGTTGAAGGCAATTCGACTGGAAGAGGTCCGACCACCGACGACGACGCAGCGTTTTGGATTGAAGACGATGATGGCGATCCGAGCCACGCGGGCCGGCTGGCTCAATCAGGTGATCCGATCCGGTTGCATAAGTAGTTTTTTTTTTTTAATCTGAGGGCTTTTTGGTAAATTACCAACTTTATCCTACTTTTCAAAAATTTTATCCTATTTAGTATTTGTTAAACCAAACATGTGATAAAATTTATCCCATGATAAATTTTATCCAGTTATATCTTTATCACCCTATATCCTATCTCCCCATCCAAACGCCTCCATAGTGTATTCAATTTTAATTTGATACATTTTTACAATGTATGATACAAGAGTTCAAAAAATAATATGTATGTGACTAAGTGCCACACCCCAAAAATGAATATCGAGAGAAAATACTCAAGGATGCTAGGGTCTGGGTTAGATTAGGTTGAGTTGAGCTTTGCATTACCTATCATGGGAAAATAAGTGACTGTAATGGTTTTTAGTGGACATGCAACATGAAGTGTTTTGAATGCCTTGCAATTTTGTTTTAGTAATTATTCATAGGACATAGATAGAGGATAACAATTGATGATTATTGGTTAAGCTTATACATTGTATATAGATCCATAAAAACAATTTTATAAATATTTTTTATTGGTTAAGATTATTGGTTGTTGTACAGATCTATATTTCACACATTCTTTTTCAAGCTTATAGTTGAATACATTGAAAGAGTTATGCTTTAAACTAAACGGAGATGTGCTTGTAACTGAATGGATCTTTCCCTGTAATAGAACAGAATCTAGCCTGTAACCTAGCCAATTGATGACTGTTAGACTGTCGTCATATATGATTGTAATAGAACAGGACTATACTTGTAACTGAATAGATCTCTACTTGTAACTAAACAAGTCTTTCTTGCAACCAAAATAGTCATTCACTTTTTCACTTATGCTAAAATTGCTGAACAAATTGTAAATTTTGCTTGTAACTGAATGGGGCAATGCTTGTAACTGAACAGATCTTTACTTGTAACCAAAACAATCGTTCACATTTTCATTTATGCTAAAATTGTTGAACAAACTGTGTATTTTGCTTGTAACTGAATATGTCATTGCTTATAACTAAACGGATCTCTGCTTGTAACCAAAATAGTCGTTGACATTTTGACATACACTAAAATTGCTAAACAAACCATGTATTTTGCTTGTAATTAAACGGGGATATGCTTGTAATTAAATGGGTCTCTGCTTGTAATTTAATAGATCTCTGCTTGTAACCAAAACAATCGTTCACATTTTCACTTACGCTAAATTACTAAACAAACCATGTATTTTGCTTGTAACTGAAGGGGGATATGCTTGTAACTAAACAAATCTCTGCTTGTAACCAAGATAGTTATTCATATTTTCACTGACGCTAAAATTGTTGAATAAACCATGTATTTCGCTCATAACTGAATGGAACTATGCTCGTAACTGAACAGGACTATGCTCATAACTGAACGGGTCTTTGTTTGTAACCGAAACAATCATTCACGATTTCACTTACGCTAAAATTGATGAACTAACCTTGTATTTTGTTTGTAACTGAACAGAGCTATGCTTGTAACTGAATAAGACTATGCTTGAAACTAAATTGATCTCTGCTTGTAATCAAAACAATTATTAACATTTTGACTTATGATGAAATTGTTAAACAAACCGTGTATTTCGCTAGTAATTAGACAGGGCTATACTTGTAACTAAATGAGTCTCTGCTTGTAATTAACAGAACTTTGCTTGTAACCTATATAGTCATTCACATTTTGATTTATGCTAACTAAATAAAACTTTGCTTATAACTAGACGAAGTTCTCGCAACCCTTTAATTTTTTGCTTGTAATGAAACAAAGATTTGCTTGTAACTAATGAGTCTGTATTTGTAACTCAATGGAACTCTACACATAACCGAACTAGTCGATCACTTGATTCAATAAATGGAGGTATACTTGTAACTGAACAGAGATATGCTCATAACTAAAATGGTCCCCCTTGTTGAGCTAAATATTTAATTACAAAAAAAATTATTGCTGACCAATTTGTAATCTACAAAAGGGGGTCATAAATTAGTGACTCATTTTTGTAACTACTTGAGTTGGGTCACTAATTAGTGACCACAGCAAAAGGATCAATTGCTTAAGTAGTGACCTCAATAGTAACCACTTAAAGGAGGGTCACTAATTAGTAATCCTTTTTGTAACCACCAAAATCGGGGTTAGTAATTAGTGACCCATTTGTAATTGCTGTAATGGGGGTTACTAATTAGTGACCAACTATAAAGGCCCACGCCCAAATTTGTGACCCTCTCTGTGACCCACCAAGAGAGGGCACTAATTAGTGATCCATTTTGTAACTAACTCACATGCAGTCACTAATTAGTGACTTTTTTGTAACTAAAACTGTATCGGTCACTAATTTTGTAACTAATTTTTGACCGTAGTAACTGCGGTCACAAAATTGGTCATGAATTGGTTATTATTTTTTTAAAAAAAAAAATAAGCCTGAGTCGGTTACTCGTAAGTCACTAATCGATCACTAATTAGTGACCAATTCCTGCGGTCACTAATTTCCGATCACTAATTGTGTTTTTTCTGGTAGTGTAATACTCACAAAAATATACAACTCAAGCTGAACATGCATTTCTATATAAATCATAAATAATTTTCTTCTTTTTTATGGAAATAACCTAATAAATTTTTTAAACAAATTACATATAAAAAAAATATAAATATTATTATTATTTTTTTACTCAAATGAATAAAATAGCAATTAAATAATCTGTATTTAATATTAAAAATTGACTCAATAAATTAATCACTTTTATATTTATTAAATTAATATTAAATATTAATTTTAATACTCATTCAACATATTTTAAAATTGTTAAACTCCACGTCTACTAATTAAAAATTTAGCATCAAATAAATAATAAATAATCATCATTGCACGTTTTCCGTGATATTTAAATTGAAATTGTGAAATGACTGCAATTCAGAATTTGGGAGCCACTTGGAAGGACCTTTCACGTGAGACGCTTTTGCCACCATTAATCTCAGGCGTTATAAAACATACCAAACTAGTGTCCTTGCGTTGCTTTTGGTACTGGACTGTGCTTATGCCCCATCACCGACCAAGGAGGACCTCGTGCATTTTTATGCTATTTTTTATTTTTTTAAGCTCGATTAAAAGATCAAATTGAAATATTGATTCAATACATGCCTTTAATCCAAATTTTGTAAAATATCCAATTGGAAAATATTTTTTTAAATTTTTTTTTAACATGATTGAATAACAAATCACGAGCAAACAATCACCACATCAAGGAATATATTTGTCAGATCTTCACATCTATATATTGTAATCAAATAATCTATAACTCCGATGTCATTGTTGAAAATATATAACATAAATTGAATAACTCAAAAATTCAATAATTATATCAAATGTTCTTAGAAATTAAAGTGTAAAAAACAAGATACTGTTATTTTTCCTTAAAACCAAGGGGTATTCGGATAACTTAATGCACATATGAATGGGAATTGTTAATATATTATATAAAAAATGAGTTTATAGGGATATCTAAAATACGTATAAATATATTATTAAATTACAATTCTACCCATTATGAATTATATTATCCATTAGAGCTATTCTATCTATATAAATAAACTATATGATCAATGCAAATCTTGAACTATATGATTAATGCAAATCTCGAACTATATGATTAATGCAAATCTCCACAATTTTATAAAATAAGTGTATATCTATTAGAAATTAAATCCAACATATTTTGCCACTCACCACCGAGAGTAATTCAACTAACGTTGTACAATTAAGTAAAATACATGCAATTCATATCTTTTATTCTTTGTCTTAAAGCCAGTCAAGCTAATCCCAGTCCCAAGTAGGCTCATCTTCAATGCCGATATGCCAATTCTTGACGGTCTCGGGTTGAGGATTAGCAAGAGGGCTATTTATCTTCAATGTCATGAGGAGGATGAGATGGTGTTGCCTTGTTGACATGGGAGCTTGCTGTACATTTTCCATGGCCGGTGTTGCTGCAGATGGGCGTCTGTCAAATGCACGAACGCATTTATTTGAGTTTTTGTACACTCTGCACAAACTAAACTCCTTCCTCAACTGCAAAAATATACATAACAGATCAATAGCACAGTCAGAAATTTTTTTTAGTGAGTTTATAAGTAAGTGTTGGTATTAAGAATAAATATAATTGAATTATGGTCAAGAATTAAATAAATAATTAAAGTATTCAAAAATCATAAAAAAGTTTCGAATACTATTTTATTTTTTCCAATTTTTCTGAACAATCATTTTTTTAAATACATTATATTTTTGACTAATAGTTTCTTGATACAAGGAAATGAATCTAAGCAAAATATGACTTAATTCTTGCATGCATATTCTTTACATAGGTTATATGTTTTCCGTTACAGTTTTTTTGGTACATCCATTTTTTCTGCTTTTTAAAAATATTAAAATAACACAGGGATTATGCAGATATTAATGCTCAAAATTTCTTACTTAAGAGAGAATGACTATTTCTCAGTGAAGAACAGGTATTCTTTCAGGAATGACCCTGATCCGTTTATATTGTTCAAGTGGTGTCAAATTTAAAATTTAAATTGATTTAGTGTAGAATAGATTTAAATGATTGCCACCTAATAAATAATTAAATTATCGAAATAAAATATTCATTTCAAATGGATAAACTGGAGAATCCAATTTTAACGAATGTACATTTCTTAGTAAGGTCAAGTACAGCTTAACCCAAATAATAATGAATGTGCAAAGTTGTAGGGGCTGTTGGGTTTCTTCATTTTTGGCATAGGATTTGTTTCTTTCGTTTGTCTTCTGGATATATTTTTGGAATTCTTGAAGTGTAAAGTGTTAAAAAATGTGCATATTTAATTCCAAAATCTTCATACTAATGTATAGGAAAGGAGACCTACTTTTACTCCATGTCAAAATTCCATCTAATGGGTATGTCATGGCCTAGAGTTTTCACCTTTTATGTAATATACACTGGATTAAATTGAAAAATGAAAAAAAAAAAAAAAAGGAAATTAAACACTCAAACAAGTAAGTTTGGGAGAGGAATGCCCTACCAGTTCAGTTCCATAAATCCAGAAGTATGCAAATGTTTCAACCAAATTCACAAGACTTACTAATGTTGCAGGATTTAGGAAGAGTCAATTATAGACCTGCAACCCCACTTCCCATATTGATATTTGTTTATATTTTTTGAATTCATAACACTCATGTTCAACCTTAACTGTCTCTCTTGATTATATACCGAATGGTCAACCTCAATAATCTGTAGCTGATGGGAATTGGTATTTTCTGTTAAAAAGAGAAAGAAGAATAGGAAGAGGAAGAAAAAAAGCAAAGAAAGAAAAAAAGTAAGCAGCAAAATCACATACAAACCTTCAGAACTACACCTCTAGGATCTACCTCAATAGCCCTGTACTCATTCATCTTCCATTCCGTTTTTCGTCCAGTGGGGAATCTTCCTAAGTAGAAAACCATGTCTCTTTTTATGCCGATGGCTCGGTTATCTAAGGAGTAAACATATCTCCGAGAACCTGCGGCTTTCCAGTACCCTGCAGGGGTGAGACGGGTTGGTCTTCTACCCATGAGTTCTCTCTCCAGCCTTGGAATAAAAAAAAACCATTGCTCTGGGTCATTACGACACCGTTCTCCAGCAAGCTCTATTGAACAATATTACCATGGATTCAACATAAAATCAAACTAATTTCTGAAAATTGGAAATTGAACACTAATTTCTAGAAACCCAGTTACGGAAATTTCAACTTACGAGGGAGATCGGAAGGATTGAATTCGTAGATGCAAAGGACTGGAATCACCGAGTCAAGGTCTTGTCTGTTTCCATGTAGCTTGTTGTGGAGGTAGAACGATATTAGCTCTTCCTCTGTTGGGTAGAACCGAAAACCCGGCGCGCGCTCCATTTGCTTTTGTGTTTCTTCTTGTTCTCCTCCTCTCTCAGAAAATAGATATTTTCTTTCTTCACCTCTTCAATATATGTACAAGTATTCTGACCAGCCAGCTAGTCGGTCATCTCAACTAACTGCGGAAACTTATTTTTATTAAAATTATATATAAAATACTAAACAGTAACATGTAGCTTAAAATATTCAAAAACGCTTACATAATCAGTAAGGAAAGGTAAATTTTTTAAATTAAGTTCACTTCTTTTTAAAGTTATTTTACGTACACGGTGGTATTAAATTAGGCATGAGAGACTACGCAAGCCGCGGCTACGTAGAAACACCCAACCAGCTATAAAAGAAACTTCTAACCCTTTCTACGCTTGTTATGAAAGTTGTTGAACTTCTTTTGCTGGATTTCATTCATCTTCATTCTTGATCTGAATACGTGTAAGAAAGTCGCCTGTCACGAGCAACACTTTTGTTAGAACTTTCTTATTTTCCTTTTCAATATTTAATTTGTTGTCAAAATATATATTACTATTTAATGTGAATTAATCAATTAAATCATTTATTTCTGATCTATTCTATTCGACCATATAGAATTTTACACACTTGCCTTTCGGCCCACATTCTTTTCTTCAATTTTTATTTTCCACTTGTATTTGGTTCCACTTAACTTAAAAAAAAAAAAAAAAAAAAAAGAAAGCTTAGACACAATAGAATTGAAACTTAAATGTTAAAAATTTTAAATGTTGAATTTTTTATATCAAAATAGTTTAATTTTTCATAATTGATAATAGAAATAATTTACATATCTTGGATTACTTTTATTATTCAATAATAATAAGTGAATTTTATTTTTATTCAAAATTTAAATATATTTTAAATTACTTTCTAGATTTAATATTTGAATACATTAAATTTTAAATATTAAATCTTATTGCTGCTTGTGTTCTTGTGATATTCTACTCCATATCAATTTCTAAGAATATTATGGTATAGTATGTAAAAGACTAGATACTATTATTAAACAATTTGAGTTTAAACATCTTCTCCAGTGGTTCAGACTCTACAAATTGTTAGATTAGTAATTCTTGAGTCATTACAAATGATATTAGAGTAAAATGACATTCAAACCTATTCTATTTGGATACGAATGCAAATTTGTAACTTGATTAGAACGTTAAACGTCTAAGTGATAAAAATTGTGATACCCGTCCTACATGGATTTCTAATAATAATATGATATAATATAAAAGAAAATAGATATTACTACTGAACAACTGAATTTAAACATTTTAGGTCAGTGGCTCAGACTTAACAAATTATTAGGTTTAATAGCTCTCGAGTCGTTATAACTCTGTTTTTCAAAATGGGCAACATTAAGATTTTTTTTCTGTCATAGTTGGAAATACCTTTTCATGGTTAGGTTCCCACATTCTAATTTAAAAATAAAACAAATTGATTATATTATAAATAAATGCTTCATATCATTTTAAAATAATTTATTTTAAAATTTTAATTCAATAATATGAAATTTAAAGCACTTATTTCAAAGTAAAGAAATTCAAATTTTCCTTATTACTCCTGGATGAAATATAACAATCTATCGTAACTCATGTCCTCATGCCTCCAATAGACATGACAAATGGCAGATATAATGCTTAACTCAATAAACACATATCACAAGTGTATTTATAAACATTTATAAGATTAGGATGAAGATTTTTATCTCTATTTATAGTTATTTTGGTTGTATATAGTCTGATAAAATTTTGGTGAAGAAATGAGAATCAGTATTTTATTTTTAAAAAAATATGTTAGGTGGGTCATTTGGAATTAAAATTCTCAATTCTTAGGTAATCAAGATTCTATCAAATAGATAATCTAGATACCAATAGCAGAGTGACAAAATGGGACAACTTGAATTCCATCATCTAACTTTATAATGACCATATTACCCTCTATTTTTTAATAAATGACAAAATTATCCTACCAAAATTAAAATGTTTATAATATGATATATAATCTAATATAATATATTCTATAGATTATATATATGATATTATAATACATTAAGTTATAATGTAAACTATATATATATGTGTGTGTGTGTGCGTGTGTGTGTGTGTGTGTGTGTAACTATGAAATTTAATATTTTAAGGTTAGATTATAAAATTTTTAACATTTAAAATTTTAAATATCTTTAAATATATTAGAAATTAAAACTTATTTAATTTTAAAATTTTCTAATCAAGAGTATTTTTTTTTCCCGACTTCTATTCTAGGTAGACTAAATATAATGATAGAATAGAAAATTTTTTTCCATTAGTGTGTATAGTATACTCGTATGAATCTTTATTTCAATCTGTTATCCTCCCAATTTCCATTTCCATTCCTATTTACTCTATCCAACCATATGCCTTCCTAATTTCTTATTTTTAATGATGAGATTCACATATACTTATCTCAATCCTATATTTAACAAATTGAATAATATTTCTTTCCATATTTCTTAAAAGTTAGAAAATACCAAATTTCTATTTAGCTCTTTATTTATCAGTATCTAATTATTATTTTTTACATATAAATAATTACTTAAAATATTAAATTAGTATAATTTGGATATACTTTTTGCATATTCTTATATATTAATTTAGAGTTACTAATAATATAAGTTTAACATATTATTTATAATTTAATCTTATAATTTTATATAATTATTTTCTCACATTTATTAATTTTATATTATTCTTATAAGTTCTCTTCTTTTTAAATTTATCTTGCCTACAAGGTGATATTAGACTAAGAGCACTGACAGATCCATATATATTGAAGGGGGCACTTCAATTTAAACAATTTGTAATAACATAAAATAATTAGTATATAAGTATAATTTTTGCCCCCAAGAAAAAATTTTAGTACTTTTTTGGGAGAATGACTTATATGAATAAATTAAAATTTACAAATAAAAATAAAATAATAAAAAATTAAGAGGAGCAATTTTAAGTTTATAATAAAATAACAACAATGCTTAAAGATTGTTTTAAAAATTTATAGGAACTAAAATATAAATTATAAAATAATTATACAAAATGGTAACAATTCCCCTATATCCTTCTAAGTCTATTGGTGTCTCTATCTCTTTGACTTCTTATAAGTATCTTTTTCTATTACAAGTGAACTTACCAAAAGTAAAATTAAAGTGACTTTATCCTATTTTTAATCTAGATTTTCTAATGCTAGAAAAAATAAGTGATATTTCAATTTTTATTTTTCGTAGAAATGTAGAAGGCTACAATTTTTTGACTTCTTAGTATTTCAATTATAATTATGTTTTACTAGTGATAGATTTTATTAAATTTCTAGTTTTGTGAGACGGGCTGGCTTATGTATATATAATGATATATACTTTTAGGATGTTCTCTAAATGATTGAATTCAAAAATAAAAAAGGAAAGGTATTTGGAATTGAGAAAAATATGGTCTTCTTTGAGAATTATTTGTAAAAAATGGTCATTTTATCCTCTTAAACTTTCTTCCATCTTAATTATTTTCCTAAACTTTACAATATATCATTTAACACTCTGAACACTAAGACTATTAACCCATTGTTATATTTATCTCATAAATTTTCCAATCTTAACTATTAAATATTTTAAAATTACTATTAGAACAGTTAATTATTAAAATTTAAAAATTTAAGATAATATGTTATAATTGATAATAAATATTATTAGATATATTTAATCTTAGATATTAAATTAATACATAGTTAAATTTTAAAAATTTAATTTAGAATATTTGCACAGGCTAACTAAATAAAAAGTGGTCAATTATGAATAAATAATTCTTATAATTTGAAACTTAACCATTTATATTTTCTATTTGTTACATAATAATATCAAAAAATTAAACTTTTGTCATGCATAAACAAAAATAAATGATGTAATTAGAATATAGGAGTTGTAACATGATTAAGTTTCAAATTATGGTACTTGAAAATTTTCTATTAAATTCAAATTATTTATTCATAATTGGCAATTTTTTCTTTTGTTACGTT
The DNA here is from genome assembly GCA_911865555.2 of Thlaspi arvense. Lineage (NCBI taxonomy): Eukaryota > Viridiplantae > Streptophyta > Magnoliopsida > Brassicales > Brassicaceae > Thlaspi > Thlaspi arvense. The sequence goes on along the minus strand of CAJVSB020000708.1, from coordinate 223,037 downwards.
GCACAAAGTGTTCAAATTTATTTGGTAAAATTTAATTATATATTAATTTAGTATATAAAATTAAATATATTTAATAATATTTGTTATCAATTATATCATATTAACTTAAATTTTTAAAACTTTAACAATTAATAATTTTAATAGTGTCATGATCCAAAATCAGGCATATGACTGGTACTAAGGATGAATTATCAACTGTAGTAAGTCTCGAACAAAATAAACAACTATAAATTTAAACATATCTAGTATAAAAATTTAACTATATGCATGCAAAAAGATTATGTCTGAAAAGTAAATTGAGCACTCTGGACTACAAACTATTATATATACATAACACCATCTGCATGTATAATGGAGCTTATTAGGAAAATATGCGCTTGCTCAGTAGTGTAAACGAGAAGGAGATTTAGTGTGATGATTTGAAAAATGTTAAACAAGGGGTAAGTATAAAATTCAATGAATAATAATACAAACTTTAGTCATACTGAAACATTCATCATAAAACATGCAAAATATGTATGTATAATCAAGACAATGAGTAGATTATGTATATCACTAAAAGTCATAGTATGTGCCTTGTTAATTTGAAAATACAATTTTTCAAAAATAACTGAGTTTTAAAAATGCAAAACAAATGGGAGTATCAAATCATATCGTGTCTTATCTCAACGACAAAACGTATCATGTCAGATGTATCACATATCACATCATTGTATATCATCTCAATGACAGAGCATATTATTTCAGAGTGTCACGACCGAAAGTTGGATCATGACTAGTGCTAGGGTTAAGATAGACTCTAACCTTGTAAGCCTTTCGGATGCGGAAGCTACTAAATAATTTAAAAGCAATAAAGCCAAATATAATATAAATTCTAAAATATAAGCATGTCTTTACATCAGAAAGGCCTGTCTGTGATCAATAAAGTTGACTAAAAACAAATTAACAAAATCAAACAGAAATGGAGAACAAGACTAACTACTACAATCCAGAATCAAAGTATCAGGAACAACAGACTCATCTCAAGCGGCAGAATTCGTCGGGTGAGTTGAACCTAAATCTGAAAAATAAAAGAAATGAGTTTATCGACCTAATGAATAATAATATGTATTTACGTAAATAAGGGACAAGTATACAATTATATCAGATAATCTTTACCATAAAACAAGATTTTACAGATTACACTGGTTTATGGAGCTCGTAACATAGAACATATTAGGAAACAAGACAGCGACCTCATAGTTTGCCAATGTACAAGCCGCAGGATAGCGACATCTTAGTGTACCGATAATCAATAAACAAGTCTACCATGTCGGCTCAACATGACAGTCTAGCACCACCCCTACTAGTTGGAGATACAAGCCAAGGTACACTAAGTCTAACGCCTACTATTATTAACTATAATATTTTAACGGTTCGATACTCTCTTAAAACAGTTTTCCAAAATTTAACCGAAGCAGTTTAACAAAATTTCCAAATTTTTACACATAACAATAGAATCAAATTTTGAGGAAGTTTTCAAACAAATTAAATAATTACATGCATGTCCCTTGAGAACTTTTATAGCAAAATCAATTCAAAATTTGAAATAAATGTGTTTAAAATAACGAATCATGTAAAACTAGATATTTAATAGATATGAAATACAGTAACACATATAAATGCATATTACTACTCACAAAACTAGAGAAATCAAGCAATCCAAGCTTCAACAATATGGCTCAACGAGAGTCGAACAAGGAATGTAAAAATAACAAAACCTTTGTTTCAAGATATATTATATCTCATGTTAAATTTTAATTCAATTTCCCATACAAAAACCCGAATATACACTTAGGTTTTCTTATTCGAAATCTATATTGGGAATTCTAAAGCCCCAAAGCGAGCAAATAAATCACATACCGAGTACTATTATCTTGAACTAGCTCATAAAACATAAAACTGGTCTAATTACCTTTCAAACCAATCATTAAATATTAAATTGGTCTTAAACTGGTCACTAGAAGGTTGAACTGACTATGAACCAGTCATAACATTACTAAATCAAACATTAAACTCATTGAAACGGTCATAAAATCTATTGAATTGGCCATAAACCCACTGAACTGGCCATGAAACTCACTAAACCGGCCATCAAAACACTTGAACCGGTCACTAATAGGACTTTTAAGCATTGAACCAATTTAGTTATGTACAGATTCGGTCTAAAATTCTCTGAACTAAGCATTTAATATCTTGAATCGAGCTTAATATACATTGAACTAGCCAACCCAATGTTAAACTAGTGATTAAAAACCCTAATTCCATAATTTAAACCTTGAATTAACCTTGAATTGGTAGTCAACTGATTGGTCTATTTATTAATTAAGCTTATTTTGCCTTGAACCGAAAATGAATCAATGGAAACCCTTTAAACCAGTTGGTTTTCCAATTTTTCCTACTATTTATCTATTAATTAATTAAATTTTTTATTTAATTCATCTAGATCTAGATCACGGATCTGGTCCAGCCCGATATTCCTATCACAAATCCATTAATGGCCTAGCCTATTGGTCACAGCCCAAACCCATTTTAGAAAAAATTTTAGCCCAACCTTGTCTGGCCTGGCTCATTTTGGCCCACAACCTAACCGAGAAAAGAAATAACCCAAACCTTGAGCCTAGCAACTAGAAGCATAGACCCAATCCAATCCAGCCAGACTCGAACCCAATCAGGTCTTTTCTTCTTAACTTGACATTCTGCACGAAACCTAAAATTTATGAATTCAAAAATTACCTAAAATTTTTGCAAAAATATGGAATGAGAGCCTTTGATGAGGATCGGAATGGCCAAATGACAAGGTTAGGGTGGTTTAATCAATCAGAAATAGCTTCGATTTGCTCAATTTCAGTCAAAAACTGATCAACTATGGTGGATGGACAACAGGCCAAAATAGTAAGAAATTCAAGAATTTTAGAGCGTAATTACAAAAATTAGTTTAGGGCTTTTGTACTTCATACTCGGTCACACATGAATATATAAAAATTTTAAAGAAAAACGTTTGGTTTAAATGAGAATTTGATGTTTATTAATCGCGGATCCTAACGTTACAAACGGTTTCTGGATCAAACTTTCTGATTTTGCAATTTGGTCCTCAGACTCTAGTTTTCATGCAATTTGGTCCCTGGCAATTCTGATTAGTTTTGTTCGGATACCTAAAATGTGTATTTCATTCAATTAAGCCCTCAAATTCCAAATTTCTTTCAATTATCCCCAAATTGGGGTATTACACAGGGGTACCACATATCATATTATGTTAGATCTATCTCAACGGCAGAGTGCATTATGTTAGAATATCTTATATCACAATTGATCAGAAGATATTTATCTTCTACAACATATAATTAAAAACATAACTTATAATAGAGACATACTTTCAAATACTTTTCAAAACAACCAACATTCGTGTATTCATATCAAATCAAAGTCGAATGTGTATAGTATATCAAACTAACTCATTGTATTTTAAAAGCAATTCTAGAATACTTGTCCCAGATTTTCATATCAAAACCAATAGATCATATTATAAATAATTCATATCTCTTGTAAAACATTTTTCCATAATATAGAAATATTTTTTCCATAATATAGAAATAACTAGAGTTAACAACACAAGCATAGAATAAGTGTTATTGCTCATAATATATGTAGGAATCAAAAGCTTTGAATAGTGCTCTCAACGATTATACTATGTGTTTCTATAATCACAATAACATAATCTTAATATTTGAATTAAAACTTAATTTAATTAAAGGCTTGCTTATTTAAAAAGGTCCTTAATCCCTTCTCCAAACCCTAGCACAATTTTGATATTACCCAAATAGACCAAAAATATTACCCAACTTTATATAAAAACTCTTAAACCGAACTAAATCAATCGATATTACCCAAACCAATAGGAACCCGTCTTAAATACCTCTAAATTGGACTGAACTAACTACTAATGCCATTGATTTGACTTGAACTGGGTATAAACACACTAAAACTAGCCTAACCAGCCATATATAACATTGAATCGGCTTTAAAAATACAAAAGCAAATTGGTCTAGTCATATTAACCACAAAATTGGACTACACCAGTCTAATAATAATCAAAACTGGGCTGAATTGGCTAAAGTATCATTAAAACCTAATTGAACTAGCTGGAAGCTTGCAGAACCAAATTGAACTAGGCTAAAAACCCTCAAAACTGAATTGAACTGAACTGCACTAGAAACCCTTGAAACTAGTTTGAATCAGGTGAACCTAGCTCATAGACTATGGAATTGGTATGAACCATTCCAATTAAATTGGACCTATCCATGAATTGGTTGAGCCCTACTTATCCAAACCAAGCCAATCTAGTTGTACCAAATAGACCCAAATTCCATCCGGGTCGATTTTCTTTACTTAGAAACCTGACGGACAACCCAAATTTTGCAAAAATGACTCGATTGCACAAAGTTCAAAATTAAGCCATTTACCTTGCTCTCTAATGATGGCCAATGATTGGAAAATGGAAGGTGATGCCAACAAGTAATTTCTGATGCTCAATTAGCGGAAAAGCTTGCTGAAATTGAAGGTTTTTCAATGAAATCGAGACTAGTACACCCTAGAAGTTTTTTTGAAAATTCGAGCAAAGGGGAGGGGGAATAACCAAATTGGTTGAGGGGTATTCTTTTACACTCTATACGCGTATTTATATGCAATTTAAGGTGGTGGAACTACATCGACATGCTCGAATTTGACTTTCAAAACCTTTAGTTAGTCACTGATAGATATTTAACCCCTCTTCTCAATATGGTCCCTCAAGTTTTTTTTTTTTTTTGGCTACTAGCTCATTCTATTTCAATCCTCAAACTTCCAACGTTCCCTCTCAGAACCCTCCTCTTTAATTTTTTTTCAATTAAGTTCATGAAATTTTCAATTAAGCCTTGTTCTTTTAATTCCTTCAAATATACGCCTCACAATTTTTAATTACACTCTAGATTCTTTTAGTTATTTAATTAAGCCCTTAACCCAACAATTAAACATCTATTTAAATTCATAATTAAATTAATTATAAAATTAGGGTTATTACAAATAGTAAATATTTAATATTTAAGATTTAAAAGTTTAAAGGGTAAATATAATGATAGATTAGTAGTGTTAGTATGTAAGAGGATAAATGGTATATTGTAAAATTTAGGAGGTGAATAAGATAGAGGAAGAAATTTATGGAACAAAATAATTTTTATCCCAAAAAAAAGTACACTCGACTTTTACATACCTCCTCTCCCCTGCTTTATGTAAATTCGTAATTCGTCATTGCATAAGATACTATGCAAGCCTGGGTTACACGGAAACTTCAAACTTATTAGTATAAAAGAAACTCCTGACCTTTTCAATGCACGTTGTTAAGGTTGTTGGACTTCTTTTGCTGGATTTCATTCATCTTCTTTATTGATCTGAATACGTGTAAGAAAGTTGTCCTCGCGACCAACACGTGTATAAAAACGTTCTAATTTTCTCTTTTCAATATTTTATTACTGTCAAAAAAATATATATCACTATATCATCTGAATTAATAAATTAAAACATTTATTTCTGATCTATTATATATTTGAGCATATCGAATTTTATAGACTTGGTCTTTCAACCTACACTCTTTTCTTCAATTTTTATTTTGAACTTGTATTTGGTACCATTTAACTCAAAAAAAAAAAAAAAACTTAGATACAATAAAATTGAAAATTAAATGTTAAAATTTTAAATATGGGTTTTTTAATATCAAAATGGTTTAATTTTTCATAATTGATAATACAAATATATTTACATATCTTTAATTTAATTTTATTATTCAGTAATAATAAGTGAAATTTATTTTTATTCAAAAATTAAATCTATTTTAAATTACTTTTTAGATTTGATAACTGAATGCATTAAATTTTAAATATTAAATCCTATTGCTTCCTGTGCTCTGTTTTGCAAAAGGAAAAAATTATAAGGTCTCTTTTATGTCAGTGTTGGAAAAGCCTTTTACACGATTAGGGTTCCACATTCAAATTTAAAAATAAAAAGGAATTGATTATCTTATAAATAAATGCATCACATCATTTTAAAATATTTTTAAAAAAATTTCAATTCGATAATATGAAATTTAAAGTATTTATTTCAAAATAAAGAAATTTAAAAGTCGCTTATTCCTTCTAGATGAAATATAACAATCTGCCGCAACTCATGTCGTCATGACTCCAATCGACATGGCTAATGGCAAAATAAATACATATCGCAGGTATATTAATAAACAAATGTGGGATTAGGCTAAATTTTCCTATATCTGTTTATAGTTATAATCTCTAATTATTAATAATAATATTTTAATATACTTATTTCGATCTTATAATAAAACGAATAATATTTCTTAAGAGTTAGAATATACCAACAATTTTTTAATTTCTTTATTTATTAGTATTTATTTAAATATCTCATTGCATATTGATTTCTAAAAATGATATGATACAATATATAAAAGAGTAAAAACTATTATTGAAAAATTAGATTTAAGTATTTTTTGTGCTAGAGATTTATATTTAACAAGTTGTTAGAGTCAGTAACTTCCAGATTATTATAAAAAATATCAAAGTAAAATAATCTTTAGATATGTTCTATTAGAATACAATATGGATTTGTGACTTGACGATGACATCAAGTGTTTAAGTGTGAGAGATTGTGATATCTTGTTCCATATTGATTTCTGAAAATGATATGATACAGTATATAAGAGACTAGATATTACTACTAGATAGCTTGGGCTTAAAAATTTTGAGCTAGTGATTTAGACTCAATAAGTTGTTAAGATCAATAATTCTAGGATAATTACAAATAGAATAAGAGCAAAACGATCTTCAAATCTGTTCTATTTGAATATAAATACTAATTTATAACTTGATAAGAACACTAAGTGTTTAGGTAAGCGAGTGTCACGACCTGACCTTGGGCCTATGACCAGCACTAGGGTCCATTGACCCTAGTAAGTCTTATAACACCAAACTACACCAAAGTACTCTTGATCAGATAAATATAATTCATGATATAATATGCAAAACACATCAATTAGGACCTATCTAAGAGTATAAGAAAGTTACTCTAGAATATAATAGGGAAAAGATACAAAAAGAAAGAATGCTCATACATCGACTGAATCCGCAAACACCAGTTCTGACTTTGACACGCTAATTGAGGCTAGTACAACAAAACAAATTTGGAATGATAAAGAAAGGTGAGTCGCAAAACTTAATGATTAGAGATAATACCTAGTCTACACATGTCGAGATATGCATCACACCACAAGTCAAACCCACTCATATCCATATACATATATAGTAAGCGGTAATATGTCAAACAAGTATGTGAGGGTACCATCATAACCAATCATCATATCACATCATTGGACATAGGGCACTCCTCGCACGCTACAGCCCACCGTCCACCGGTTGAGCCCCTAGCATCCCAAACTCATTATGACAGTGCGTAACATGTCCGCGGCCCCTGCGGCCTCATACTGGACCTAGGGCCCTCACACTGGATGCTACAGCATCACAGTCCTCTAGCCGAGCCACCTAGTGACCGCAAATCACATCACATGATACCATCCTCACATATGAGTCAAAAATAGGTATACAAACGCATATATAGTCATGTCTCAAAAACCAATATCATCATATCAACATGGCTCACTGATAATTCATAAACCACATAACACATATCCCAGATATAACATATATCAAAATATAGTTTAGAAGCATATAATCATGTCATGCCAAAAAACCACAGTAGAAAATAAAGCATAGGGAAGGTATTATCACTCATAGTACAGAAGCTAAGCCAAGAAAGAAGTCCCGGTCACCCTCACTCGACTCATTGGTTAGGGTGCACCTTCTCAGGTGTATCTATAATCAAAACCACATAAAATTATCACCAAAACCAAAACCAGCACAAGAAACGGGCTTGGCAGCTCAAAACCAGCTCAAATCCCATACCGACACCTTGGCACACATCCTGAGGCACTACTACCCCTCACCGAGACCTATGCGACTCACTAACACTCATCAATTTTACTCAACAACTCTCGAACAGTAGTAAACCAACCTTCAAGACCTTGAAACCATAGTGAATTGGCCTCCATAACCCTTGAACTAGCCTAAGCCAATCTAAAACTATCTCAAACTGAACTAAACCAGCCATGAAACCCTCAAAGCAGATCAAACTGGTACCAAAACCTTAGGAATTGGTCTAAACCGGCTAGAAATTGCCCAAAACAAGGCTGAACCAGCAACTAGAACCCATGAACTAGGCCGGTTTAGTCAAAAATACCAAATTTCTAGTTGAACCAAACTTCCCCAATCCCCGACCCACTTAGTCCAAAAGATATTTTCTTCCTGATTCCAGCACTAGTTCAACTTCCCAAATCCGAGTTGATTTGACCACTGAACTGGTCAGTTTAGTCAACATCAATCCCCCTTTTTTAACTTGGACTTGTGATGTAGCTAGGCCAAACCTGGCCAGTGCAATACAGGACCTGGACCTTGCAGGGTTCTTTCTCCTTCGCTTGTAGCCCGAAATCCCCAGACTCGGTTCACCCATTCGGGTCTGCAACATGACCAGGTACACAAAAATGTAAAAAAAAAAAACACAGCAACCATCATTTACCTTAATCGATTGACCCTAAAACTTGAAGAACTTGATCAGGCAAACCATGAGGAAGCTTTTAATCGGAGCAATAAGCTGCCAAAAGCTCTAAAAAGCCAGAAAAGTCAACTGGCAATCTGTGAGTTCCGCCAAACACCCAAGGTCCAGTTTCTACGATTTCTTCTTTAAACCAAGCAATTGATCGAGGGCTTTGGTTTAATTTCGAGCCTCGCACACTGCTATAAAAGAAATCCAACCAAAATCAAGCTAATGGTGAAGAATTTGACCAGGAAAGATCCGATGTTTAGGAGATCTATAGTGTTGTCTATTCTGTCCAAATCTAGTCCTTGAAGCATTTATTTCTTTTGATTACATCATTTTTAAAATTCAAATTTGGCCTTTGCTCCTTTATTTTATTCAATCACGTCCCTGCCCTTTTTAATTTTTACTCCCAACCTTCTTTATTTACTAATTGGCCCCCCAAAACTCACAATTTCTGCAGCTAACCCCTTTCAAAAATTCTAGATTTGCCCTAGGAAATTCAATCCTTACAATTAACCCCCAATCCCGATTAGTTAGGTATTTTTCCCAAATAATTTAATTAAAGTCATTACATTCTCCCCCCTTTATAAAAAAAATTCGTCCCCTAATTTTAAAACAAGGGAATAGATAACATACCAAAGTGATGAGGGTACCTCTTGCACATCATCTTCTCAGACTCCTAGGTGGCCTTCTTCGAGGTCTGACTTCTCCATAGCACTTTAACTAAGGGCACTTTCTTCGATTGAAGCTACTTAACTTGACGATCTAAATAGCCATCGTTCTTTGTGTATGATAGATCCTGATCCAATTGAGCATCCTGTGATGTAATCACGTGCGATAGGTTGGGCATGTACTTCTTCAGTATAGAAACATATAACACAGGATGCACCATCGACAACTTTGGAGAAAGGGCCAAACGATAAGTTACAACTCTAACTCGATCCAAAATCTCATATAGGCCAATATAACGAGAATTGAGCTTAGCCCTCCTACCAAATCTGACCACACCCTTCATCGAGTAAACCCTCAGAAAGACGTGATCTCCAACCACAAACTCCAAAGGTCGATGTCTATGGTTCACATAAGCCTTCTGTTGCTTGTGCTGCAAACAATCTCTCCTTGATCAACTGGACCTTATCCATCGTATCCTGGACCAAGTTTGGTCCCAACAGTCTCGCCTCCCTCACCTCAAATCAACCAATTGGGGATCTGCACCGCCTACCGTACAACGTCTCAAACAGGGCCATCTATATGTTGGACTGGTAGTTATTATTATACGCGAACTCTATCAAGGGATGGTACTGACTCTAACCACCTCTAAAGTCTAGGACACAAAGCCCACAACAAATCCTCCAATATCTATATAGTCTGCTCTGACTATCCATCCATTTATGGATGGAAAGCTGTGCTCAGATCCAATTGGATACCAAGAGCCTCCTGAAATGCCCTCCAAAATTGAGACATGAACTAGGTCCCTCTATTAGAGATGATGGACAAGGGCACCCCATGCAAATAATGCCTCCAAATCTTCAGTGTAAAGACTATTATTGCTAACTCCATATTGTGGTGAAGTAATTCTGCTCATGCCTTTTAAGCTGTCTAGATGCATAAACTATCACATGTTCATGCTATATCAACACGCAACCAATCCCACCTGAGAGGCATCACAACATATTGAAAATCCACCAGTCCCTAAGGATAAGGCTAGCACAAGCGTAGTGGTCAAATAGTCATTGAGCTTTTAAAAGCTCTCTTTGCAAGCATTTGACCACAAGAACTTAACCCCTTTTTGGGTCAATCTAGTCAAGGGCGTAGCTATCTTAGAGAAATTCTATACAAAGCATCGGTAATAGCTGGCCAAACCCAGAAAGCTGCGAATCTCGGTGATAGTCGTAGGCTTCGGCCACTGCTATACAGCCTCTACCTTATGGGCATCCACTGTGATTCCATCTCTAGATACTATGTGCCCTAGAAAAAGGCCACACTACTCTGCCAGAACTCGCATTTCAAGAACTTGGCATAGAGCTGATGATCCTTCAAAGTCTACAAAACATCTCGTAAATGTGCGTTGTGCTCCTCCTTACTCCTCAAATACACTAGAATATCGTCGATGAATACAATCACAAATCCATCCAAGAAGGCCCAAAACACCCTATTCATCAGATCCATAAAAGCCACAGGGGCATTTGTTATCTTGAAGGACAACCAAGAGATCATAATGCCTGTACCAAGTCCTGAAAGCAGTCTTAGGAATATCCTCCTTTTGGATCCTCAACTAGTGATACCCAGACCAAAGATCTATCTTAGAGAAATGACTAGCCCCACTTAACTGATCAAACAAATCATCGAACCTAGGCAACGAATACCAGTTATGCACCATAGCCTTATTAAGCTGTTGGTAGTCAATACAGAGCCTCAGGGAACCATCCTTCTTCCTGACAAACAAAATTGGTTCTCCCCAAGGAGAAGTACTTGGCCTGATGAAACCCCTGTCTAATAAATCCTACAGCTACTCCTTAAGCTCCCTAGGCTTTGCTAAAGCCATACCATACGGGGGTATAGAAATCGGCTAAGTACCAAGTAGCAGGTCGATGCAAAACTTTATCTCCTTCTTCGATGGGAGACCTGGCAACTCCTCGAGAAATACATTTGAAAACTCACTAATAACTAGCACCTACTCCAACTACGACTCCTTAGCCCGCATGTCTACTATAGTGGCCAAAAATCCTTGACATCCTTGACTAAGCAATCGCTGAGCTCTCATGTACGAGATAATCGGAGCCAGAGTCAAAGAGTAATCCTCCTAGTAAACACATGGTGACTTGCTCGGTACCTCAAACCTCACTATATTATGACGATAGTCTAATGTGGCATAGCACAATTCCAACCAATCCATACCAAGGATCACATCAAACTTTAACATAACTAGGAGGATCAAACTCGCTACAGACTCTCAACTAGCCACATTGATCGGACATGCCCTAAGGGCTTGCATCACCAAAATAGACTCCCCAACCGGGATCATTACAAAAAATGAATGCTCTAATAGGTTTGATTGCCTACCAAGCCATGTTGAAAAGCTCTCAGAGACATAAGAATATGTGGATCTCGAATCAAATAAAATATATGCCTCTAGAGAACACACAAAAATCATACTAGTGATCATAACATTATACCCTTAAGCGTCCTGGCGTGTTAGTGTGTACACTTATGCCTAGCCCTAACCTCTGCCTCTACCTCCAGTCCTACTGCCTTTGGAGCCAGACGACTCTACCCTAGAATGACCCAGAGTCTGCTGTACTACATCTGTAGCCAAAACAACCTCCGAATAAATGGGACAATCCTTGACCATGTGTCCTTGCCGTCCACATCTATAACAAGTTGTTGTCATCTGAGCAGTATCTTGAGAAGAAGGGTAGTCCCTAGCTTTATGGCCTTGCTGACTGCACTTAAAACAATCTCTTATAGCTCGGGCAGTCTCTTGAGAATGTGGGCAATCTCTACTTAGATGGCCCTGCTGATCACAATTATAATGAATGACAGACTGCTTGCCTGTTGACCCATGACCGCTCGATGCGGTAACACTAGCTGACAATTGCCTACTAGATGAGCCCCCATGCCTAGATCGTCGATATCTACGAGATGATGACCCCTCAGTCTTGGCCTTCTTAGTTGAATTCTCATGCGTATGCTCAGCTACTCCCACCTGCCTCCAAGACACATACACACTCAACTGCATGAGCATAGCTAATCATCCCATATATGATCCTATAGCACAAAACATGGAATGGGACAACCTTCTAATAAACCTTGTAGCTCGTGCAATGTCATCAGTGATGTGAAAGGTGCCATACTGAGATACATGAGTAAACTGCTCCTCATACTTTGCCACATGCATCCCAGGTCTCTGTACCAATCTCTCAAACTTTGAAGTCAACTCTGCCAACTACTGCTAGGTAGATATCTCTCGAAGAATTCCTTACGGAACTCTTCCAGTCAAGGGGGCAGCACCTATCGGCCTCATCTTGATCAATTGATCATACCACGCCCGAGCCATCCCTTTGAGACAAAAAATAGTCAACTCCACTCGTCTTGCCTCGGAGCACTATAAGGTTTGGAACAGATAGTCCAATTGTTCTAAGAACTCATGCAGGTCCTCTTGTGTCCCTGACCTAGTAAAAGTAGGGGGGTCATCTTAAGAAAATCTTTAAAATATCCATCAAACCCCATCTGCCATGATACTGGGGTTGATATCGCTAATATTGTCAGGGTCCCCACTGGTGTATTGTCTAGGACCGGTTGCTTTGGCACTACTCCCCTTGGAGCAGTAGTAGTGCTCAGTTGTCCCCCAATTGAGGCTTGCTACATCCTCTTACCAACACTACCCCTGGCGAGGTCCGCTACTGCCCTTCGCAACTCCCGATGTTCGCTATTAGTCCAGTCAATAAGTCCACTAGTATTGTCACACTCTGACCCGCAATCGACTCTCAAGCTTATGTAACAGTCCTCCCATAACCTTTCCTCATCCTCTCTTACTAGTCAAAGGAGGGTTGATCCACCTGTAGGATCTCTTGACACCCCAACGTCGTAGCCTCTGGAGAATCGTGGGCACATCGCCATCATCACCATTACATCTATTGGCGAATCTATCTATACACAAAATACAATGATTAGAAAGATATCAAAAGGATCGGGCACAAAAGAATTTAAATGCTGACACCAAACACACCCTAAAAGGTATTCAACAGTCATTTCATTAAGAAAGTGGGGCCCTCACCCTCACAATAAAAGTACTATCAAAGAACCCGCTCCTTTACACTCTAAAAAAAAATCTACAGCTTTGATATCAACTTTTTCGTGACCTAACCCAGGCTCGTGACCGGCACTGGGGTCCATTGACCCTAGTAAGTCTCACAACATCAAATCACACCAAAGTACTCATCATCAAATAAATATAATTCATGATACAATATCTAAAACGCAGTAGTTATGACCTATCTGAGAGTACAAGGAAGCTACTCTAGAACATAATAGGGAAGGGATACAAAAAGAAAGAATACTCACATCGACTAAATCCACAAACACCAACTCTAACTTTAGCACACTAACCGAGTGAGTATAGCAAAACAAATATGGAATGATAAAGAAATGTGAGTCGCGAAACTCAATGAGTAGAGATGAGACCTATGTATGTCGGATATATATCACACCACAAGTGAAACCCATTCATATCCATATACATGTACAGTGAGTGATAACATGTCAAATAAGTATGTAAGGGTACTATCATAACAAATCATCATATCACATCCCTGGACCTAGGGCACTCCCCACACGCTATGGCCATGTCAGCCGGTTTAGCCTAGGCAACCCAAACTCATATGACAGTGCACAACATGTTCGCGGCCCTTGTTGCCCCATACCAAACCCAGGGCCCTTGCACTAGACGCTATGGCATCACTATCCTCCAACTGAGCCACCTGGCGTCCCCAAATCACGTCACATGATACCATCCTCACATATGAGTCAAAAATAGATATACATCTGCATATATAGTCCATGTCTCAAAAAACAGTATCATCATATCAACATAACTAACTGACAGCTCATAATCCATATAACATATCCTAGATATAACATTTATCAAAAAAACAGTTTAGAAATAATAATCATGTTATACTAGAAAATCACAGTAGAAAATACATGCATAGGGAAGGTATCATCACTCACAGTACAGAAGTTGAGCCAAGAAAGAAGCCGGTCACCCTCACTAGATTCATTGGTCAGGGTGCACCTCTTTAGGCGTATCTGTAATCAAAACCACACAAAACCATCACCAAAACCAAAAATGGCCCAAGAAAAGAGCATGACAACTAAAAACTGGCTCAAATCCCATCCTGATGCCTTGGCACACATCTCGAGGCACTACTACCCCTCATTGAGACCCACACAACTCACTAACACTTATCAATTTTACTCAACAACCCTTGAAGAAAAGTAAACCAACCTTCAAGACCTTGAACCATAGTGAACTGGCCTCCAAAACCTTGAACCAGCTTAAACCAGTCTAAAACTTTCTCAAATCAAACTAAATCGGCCATGAAACCCTTAAAATGAGATCAACCGGCACCAAAACCAGGGAACCTATCTAAATCGGCCAGAAATTGCCCAAAACAAGGCTGAACTGGCCAGAGAACCCCTAACTCGGTTGATTCAGTCCAAAACACCAAATTTTTGGTCTTACCAGACCTCCTCGAACCCCGAACCGACTTGGTCCAACATATTTTCTTCCTGATTCCAGAACAGATTCCACTTCCCAAATCGATTTGATTTAACCATTAATCCGGGTAGTCAAACCCACTGGTCGATTCAATCGATGGTCAACCCCCCTTTTTTCACTTGGGCTGATTGACTCATTGAATCAACTTACCTAGTGGAACCTTTCTAGGCTGGCCCATGGCCTAGGCTTGCAGGCCTTGTGACCCAATTGGGCCAAACCAGCTGGGCCCAAGACAGGACTTGGACCCTGTTGGGTCCTTTTTCCTTTGCCTGTAACCCGAAACCCCAGACCCAATTCACCCATTAGGGTTTGCAACATGACTCAGTACACCAAAATAAAAAAAACAAAACATAGCAGCCTTCACTTACCTCAATTGATCCCCAAAACTTGAAGAACTTGATCAAGCGAACCATGAGAAAACTTTTAATTAGAGCAATAATTTGCCAAAAGCTCTAAAAAGCCATAAAAGTCAATTGATGATCCGTGAGTTCCGCCAAACACCCAAGCTCTAGTTTCTCACGATTTCTTCTTTAAACCAAGCAATTGATCAAGGGCTTTGGTTTAACTTCAAGCCTCGCATACTGCTATAAGAGAAATCCAACCAAAATCGAGCTAATGATGAAGAATTTGACTACAAAAGATCCGGCGTTCAGGAGATCTACAGGGTTGTCTATTCTGTCAAAACTTGGTCCTTGAAGCATTTATTTCTTTCGATTAAATCCCTTCGAAATTCAGATTTGGCCGCTCCTTTATTTTATTCAATCGCGTCCCTCCCCTTTTTAATTTTTACTCCCAACATTCCTTATTTACTAATTGGCCTCCCAAAACTCCCAAATTTCTATAGCTAACCCCTTTAGAAATTCCAAATTTGCCCCAAGAAATTCAATCCTCACAATTAACTCCTAATCCCAATTAGTTAGGTATTTTTCCCTAATAAATTTAATTAAATTCATTACAGTGAGATTGTGATATCTTGCCCTACGTCGATTTCTGAGAGTGATATGATATAATAAATAAGAGATTACTACTAAACAACTTGGAATTAAGCATTTTAGACTAGTGGTACAAATTCAACAAGTTGTTACGACTAGTAGACGTTGTGTCGTTACAAATAGTATTAGAGTAAAATGATCTTTGAAACTGTTTTATTTGGATATAAATATAGATTTTAACTTAATGAGAATGTCAAGTATTTAAATAGGGGAGATTGTGATATCTCGTCCCACATCAATTTATGAAAGTGATATGGTACAGTATACAAGACACTAGAGATTATTACTGAATAATTTAGATTTAAATATTTTGAGTCCAGTAATTTAAGTTCAATAAGGTGCTAGATCTGTAGTTTCCGGGTTATTACAACTTATTATTTTATATATAAATAATTATCTAAAATATTAAATTAGCTCAATTTAGACATACCTTAAGCATGTTTTATATATTAATTTGAGGGTTACTAAAAAAATAAATTTAATATTTTATTTATAATTTATCCTTTTGATTTTATATAATTATTTTATCAAATTTATTTCGTTTATATTCATTTTTTTTACAAGTTCAGTTCTTTTTAAATTTATTTTACCAACAAGATGGTGTTAAATGAGGCCTAAGAGACCATGCAAACATAGAAAACTTCGAAGTCTAAAAGACACTTTCATCGCATGTTATTAAAGTTGTTGGACTTCTTTCGCTGGATTTCATTCATTTTCATTCTTGATCTGAATGCGTGTAAGAAAGTCGTCTGTCACGAGCAATACTTTTGTTAGAACTTTCTTTTTTTCCTTTTCAATAGTTAATTTCTTGTCAATATATATATATATATATATATCACTATTTAATGTTAATTAATCAGTTAGATCAATTATTTCATCTTCATTCTTGATCTGAATGCGTGTAAGAAAGTCGTCTGTCACGAGCAATACTTTTGTTAGAACTTTCTTTTTTTCCTTTTCAATATTTAATTTCTTGTCAAAATATATATATATATATATATCACTATTTAATGTTATTTAATCATTTAGATCAATTATTTCTAATCTATTCTACTCGAGCTTATAGAATTTTATTTACTGGGTCTTTCGGACCACATTCTTTAATTCAATTTTTATTTTGAACTTATATTTTGTTCCATTTGATTCACAAAAAAAGATACAACAGAATTGAAAAACTAAATGTTAAAAATTTTAAATGTTGAATTTTTCATATCAAAATAGTTTAATTTTTCATAATTGATAATAGAAATAAATTTACAGTTTTCCAAATAGACAACACTAACCTTTCTTTTCTGTCACTGTTGGAAATGCTTTTTTCATGATTAGGGTTCCACATTCTAATTAAAAAAAAAAAAATCATTATATTATAAAAAAATGCATGATATCATTTTAAAATATTTTTAATTTAAAATTTTAATTCGATAATGTGAAATTTAAAATGCTTATTTCAAAATAAAGAGATTCAAAATTTTCTTAATTCCTTTTGGATAAAATATAACAATCTGCTGCAATTCACATCTTTGTGCCACTAATCCGCATGACAAATGGCAGATATAATGCTTAGTTCAATAAATACATATCACTTATGGATTTATAAACATTTATGAGATTAGGATAAACACTATTATCTCAATTTATAATTATCTTTGGTGGCACATGTTGTGATAGAATTCTAGTGAAGGAAGGAGAGTGGGAATGTTATTCTTTAAAAAAGAAAAAAAATGTTGGTGGGCAATTTGGAATTGAAAATTTTATTTTTTAGAAAATCAAGATTTCATCAAATAAGATAACTTAGATTTGATCAGTAAAGAAAAAATGAGAAAATCTAGATTCTATCACTTAACTTTATAATTACCATATTACCCTCTTTATTTTAGTAAATGACAAAACCATCTTCTAATTCAAAATTTACTAGTGTTTATAATATGATATACAATACAATATATTATATATTATATTCAATAGATTATATTTATGATATTATAATATAATAAATTATAATGTAATTATATATATAATCTATGTAAATATGAAATTTAATATTTTGAAGTTAGATTATAAATTTTTAACTTTTAATTTTTAAACATGCTTACAATATATTAGAAGTTAAAACTTATTTAGTTTCTAAATTTTCCTAATCTAGGGTATTTTTGTTTTTTAATAATTTTTTTGGTTTCTTTTCCAACTTCTATTTTGGCAGACTAAACATAATAATAGAATATAAATCTTTTATTTTGTCATAGTGTACCAAATATATTCATGCAAATATTCATTTCATTCTATTCTTATCCATCTCACTTCCATTCCCATATATTCCATTATATCATAAGCTACTCTAATCTCTCACTTTTAATCACAAGATTCAAATATAATGATATGAATAAAATTAAAAATTTATAAATAAAATTAAAATAAGAGAAAATTAAGAGTGGCAATTAAAAGTTTATAATAAAGAAAAAACATGTCTAATGATTATTATTTTAAAATTTATAGGGACTAAAATATAAAACTATAAAAATGTTTACACCAAAATGGTAACAACCCTCATGTGTCCTAGGAAGTTTGTTTCTCTCTCTGTTTCCCTGGCTTCTCATATCTTTTTTTTTTCCATTACTATTAAATTGAACTTACTAAAAGTAAAATTAAAATAACTTTAGCCAGCCATTAGTCTATTCTAATAACCGAATAAATAAGTAATATTTCAATTTATAATTTTTTGGAGAAATGTAAAAGGCTATACTTTTTCGACTTTCTAGTATTTCAATTATTATAAAGTTTTAATGTTGTTAGGTTTTATTAAATTTCTAGTTTTGTGAAATGAGTTCGCTTATGTATAATGATACTTTTAGGGTATTCTCTATAAATAGTTGAATTCAAAAAGAAAAGAGAGAGAAATTTGGAATTGGGAAAAGACAGACCTCCGTGAAGAATTATCTACAAGGATAGAAAACATGAAAGAAAATAAAAATATGTATACTTGATTTTTATGTCACTTCTCTCCCCTCTCGCTCACGTGAATTCTAGATTTGCCAATACATAGATTTAAAGTCACTTTAACTTAAAGTTAGTTTGACAATCCGTTGCAACTCATGTCGTTGTGCCTCCAGTAATCGGCATGACAGATGGCAGATATAATACTCCACTTAATAACATATATCACAGGAGTATTTCTCACTTTTAATGATAAAATTTAAATATATTTATCACAATTTATATCTAACAAAATGAATAATATTTTTAAAAAAATTTTTTAGAAGTTAGAATATATCAATTTTCTATTTATTCCTTTATTTACTAGTATCTACTTATATTATTTTCATATAAATAATTACTTAAAACATTAAATTAGCTCTTTTTAGATATACCTTTTGCATTTTCTTATATATTAGTTTGATAGTTACTAAAAAATTAACATTTTTATTTATAATTTAATTGTATAATTTTATATAATTGTAAATATATCATATGATTGTAAAAATTCATACATTACAATCATTCGTACAATTATAAACACGTTTATATTCATTTTTTATAGGTTCATTTCTTTTTAAATTTATTTACCAACAAGATGGTATTAAATGAGGCGTGAGAGAATATGCAAACCTGGGTTACATAGAAACTTCTAAGTGTAAAAGGCACTTCTAACCTTTTCAACGCATGTTTCTAAAGTTGTTGGACTTCTTTTGTTGGATTTCATTCATCTTCCTTCTTGACCTGTCCTCACGACCAACACTTGTGTGAAAACTTTATTATATTCTTTCAATATTTTACTTATTGTCAAAATTTATATATCCCTATATAATCAGAATTGACCAATTACATCATTTATTTCTGATCTATTTTATTTAAGCTTATAGAATTTTATAGACTTGCTTTTTCAGCCCACATTCTTTTCTTCAATTTTTATTTTGAACTTGTATTTGGTTCAATTTGGTTAAGAAAAAAGATTAGACACAACAAAATTGAAAATTAAATTTAGATATTAAATTTTTGTTATCAAAATAGTTTAATTTTCGTAATTGATAATAGAAATAAATTTACATATCTTTAATTAATTTTATTATTCAATAATAATAAGTGAAATTTATTTTTTTTCAAAATTTAAATCTATTTTTAAATTAATATTTTCATGATCAGGGTTTCCACATTCTAATTTAAAAATAAAAAATTGATTAAATTATAAATAAATAATTATGATCATTTTAAGTTATTTTTATTTTTCAGTAATAAAATATTTTATATCTTATTAGAGACACAATTGAGATAAATATTTTCAGATTTTATCATTGGAAGTTAGGAATTATGATAATTACAAATAGATAGTTTATACTAATTCTTCAAGCATTTATAAATACATTTGTGACATATATATTTCATTGAAAGAGATAGAGAGAATCTAAGTATTATAATACTATATTGTTTTTTCCCATCACAATAGACTAATTATATTAAATTATGTAAATATTTATATGACCTCCTTATTTCTCTTATATTTCTAATTATAATTGTTCAATGTTCTTAACAACTGTACTCATCACTAACAAAAACGTGAATTCTTCGTCTTATTCTGAGTGTGAATGGTTTTTGTACATTGAAATGAGGACAATATTTTCAACAATGCATCAAAGAGGTCTTCAAAAGTAATGTCCGACACACCGTTGGAAAAGATGCGCAGCTACCATGCGCATGGAAGTGACCGTGGAGACCAGTTTGGTTGGACGTCATTATACCCCAATTTTTTAATAAGTTCTTCTGTTCCTCAATTTTAAATTGAAGTTCTGGAATCATCCTAAGTTAAAAAAGTTGAGTGCCAAACAGGATTCACTAAAATAGATATCCAATCATACGGTATATTTAGACAAATTTTTTTAAAAAATATTTTTAAAAAATAATTTCTCCATAAATAGAAGTTATTTTCTTTTAAAAAGTGTTTTAAGCTACCTGGATGTAAAAATATAAAAGTGCTTTATTCCCTTCTAAAATTATGATAAAAGACGTGTTATGCCTAAGACAACGATTGACTTCTGCCAATGGTCGTCGGTCAATGAACGTGGTCCGATGATACAAGGCCTCGACGGTCGGTAGAATTGGTGTGAAAGGAAGAAATGTAGAAATTTATTAGTTCTTCAATTCCTAAATTAAAAGTTGAAAGCCCAGTCATCTATAAAGCACCATACTTTTTGCCTATAACCTAAAAGAATGCATATTCTTTGTTCTCTTTGACGCCCGTGACGGGATACGATTGACGTGTGACTTGCACAATAATTCAAGGCGACTAATTTCTATTTTGGTTGGTTCATGTTTGCCTATGCAAAATTTTTTAGTACTAGGAATTACTTTCATTTTTAAAATTACCTTTTTTAATTTACAAAAAAATTATTTCAGAAAATAAAATATAAGAAACCGAAGAAACAAAAGTTCAAAGAAATTAGTTAATAATCACGTAAATTTCTCAAAATCGTCATCACGAACTTGGTTATAAGCTGTTTCGGAAACCGGCAGGGTTGCTGGTGGCCGCCTGTGGAATGTACGCGAGCATTTTGATCTTTTGCAGACTTTGCACGGGTTGAACTCTTCCCTCAACTGCAAATCATAAGGAAATTATTCATTAGTCAGAAGAATATTTCTGAATGGAAGTTGCAACAAATTTGTTCTCATTCTTCATCGTCATAATGTTATTATTTTAGCTTAGGACACAATAATAAAAAATTAGAAGCAAAAACGAAAAAAGAAAATCCTTATAATAAAGCAAAAGAAGTACTAAACTCATTGCAAAAAAAAAAAAAAAGAACCAGCATTGCATGTGTAATTTACTAGACGTGATAAGTTGTCGCTGATGCGGAGGATTTTTGGGATGAGTTTGGATTTGGTTAAAAATTTATTTAGATAGGAATTGTTTTTGATTTATTTAGAATTCAATTTGAATTAGGTTTGTTTCTTATTCTAAAAATAAATTAAATCTGTCTAGGAATTTATCAAAAATCTCATCCCAGTATTCATCGGAGCTTATCCTCGGCTGATCTTTATTCCATTCATTCGCATCTCTGGCCAATCCATTATAAAAGAAAGAAATCAGATGAGAAAGTGGAAGGGGGAGAATAGAAGTCGGCTGAGAAAATTCAATCCCAGGCACGCCACACCAAAGGAAGAAAGAGAGGAAAAATAAAGAAGAGGGGGGAAAAAAGAAAAGAGAGAGGAAGGAAAAAAAGGGTGGAAAAGTTAAAATTTACAGCTGCCATCTGCCAAGAGCCTTGGAAAATTTAATAAAGAAAAAGAGAATTCTTCTTCTTGGCCCTTTGAAGAATAAGTTCACTATTATTTCCCTGTAACTCGTGTCATTATTGTTCAACTTTTTTAAAAAAAATTCTAAATTGCTCATATTAGTCCTGGAAGGGTATTCTACTCTGAAAATTCAAATAGATCATATTTTTAGCATCAACATATCGGTCTTAACTGTAGATGGTGAAAATTAAAATTGGATGTAAAACAGCACAGAAGTCTCACTCAATGTCATAAGTTCATGGCCAACAAACCCAATCTAGAATGAATTCAATGGCCAGCAATAACAAGACACTAGTTGAACAAATCACCAATCGATCAGCAAACAAGGCGATGTTACTCGAATAGAATAAAAACTAATTTATAATGCTTTTAAGAGGAGAGAACAACATTGAATCAATTGACAATGAGAATGATGGTGATGACAGTGATTCAAGCACAACCACCATGATTTGAAAATTATTCAAAACAAAAACCCATTTGGACATACCGGTCTATGACGGCATGGTGGACCCAAACAGTTAGATTCATGGTTGAACCAATTAGAAACATATTTCACCGTTAAAAATTCACAAATATTTAGAAGATGGTCTATAAACATTTAAAGATGACATGTCATGCAAAGGTTTGGTGGAAAGTCAATGGGAAAAACCGAGGAAATAAAGAATCTCACCTATAACAAATTCAAACAAGTCATTCAAAAAGAGTTCTATAGATGGACTACCTTGAAGATAGATGGAACCACTGGCACTAACTCTACTAGAAAAAGGAGCAATTGGTGTAAAACTATACTTGACTTTATCCTTGATGGTAAAGCCGAAAGGTACAAAACCGAGCTTGCACTCTTCAATTAAACTAAAGGAAGAGCTATTCAATGTGCTAATATGGGTGAAGAATTAAGTTCTCAAAGCGATCTTGGACGTATGAAGTGTGAAAAACTTAAACTCCAAAAGCTTCATTGAGAGGTTGGGTTTGGAGATAATGTTGCACCCTCACCCATATGTCATAGGGTGGATTCACAATGGTGCGGATAAGTGGGTTGATCAACAGTGTGAGATCCGCTTTGCTATTACCAACCAATTCATTGACGAGATGGTATAGATCGACATTACCAAGCTATCTTCAATAGTCCATACCTATGAGAGAAAGACGTCATCAATTACCATTGAAAAAACAAGTATCATTACAAAAAGGATGGTAAAATATTTGTCATTTGTAGGGATATTGCAAAATAAGTCATTGAAATGTTGGAGTCAGTACCAACCAGCAACACCTTCTGATGGTGATCTGGTCAACAAAATCCATTCATGGCGAAGATAAGCCCAATTCTAATCAAAGTCAATGGTTGATTAATGCATGGCTCAAAAGAGAACAAGAAATACGATCAAACCTTGTCAAAGAAGAAAGCATGCAAAGCCCAAAATCAGGCCCCAAGAAAGCCCAAACAAAAATAGAATAGCTCTTCCAAGCTTTGAGCTAGGCGATTTCTCTCATGTAGGACTTAAGAACCATCAAGAGCTGGTTCCTGCTAAAAAGAGGAGCCATGATCCAGGAAGATCTCTTGAGATGAGTTTGAATTTGCTTAAGAATTTACCTAGAAAAGATTTGTTTTTGATTTGTTTAGGATTATATTTGAATTAGGATTATTTCTTACTAAAAAAATAAATTAGACTTATCTAGGAGTTCATCTAAATCTCATCCCGATCTTCATTGTAGCTCATCCTTGGTTGATCTTTATTCCATTCAGCTCTAGTCAATCCATTATAAAAGGAGAAAGCAAAAAAGAGAGTGGGAAGGAGAGAATAGAAGTCGAGAGAGAAAAATTCAAACCCAAAAATGCCACACCAAAGGAAGAAAGAAAGAAAAAAATGGGAAGGAAGAAAAGAAAAACAGAGAGGAAGAGAAGAAAAAGAATAGAAAAGTAAAGTTTATGCTTGTTGCCTACCAAGAAACTTGGAAAATTGACAATAAAAAAAGGAGAATTCTTCTTCTTGTTCTTTGGAAGAATTATTTCATTCTCGAGTCCCTATAACTCTTATCATTATTGTTCAAATTTTCGTTAAGTTCTAATTTGTTCAAATTAGTCTTGGAAAGGTATTTTGATCTCAAAATTTAAATAGATTATATTTTAGTATTAAAGTATCAATCTTAACTATGGATTGTGCTAACTAAATTTGGATACCAAGTGTCACACCCACTCACCCTAACCGAGAGAGGCACGACAACGGGGCAGTAACCAACACGTTACCAAGCTAAAAGTCCAGTAGCATGCTGACCACTGTAACCTCTAACATGTTTAGTTCATATAGTACCTATGTCTGGGTATCTATTTAACACTGATAAATATACTGCTATAAAATCCATAAATCTCATGCACTGCATCAATTATAACATTTAGCAACCTGTAGCACTAATGTTTAAGCTTAAAAACCCATGCAGCAAGTATACTATAGTTTACCAGTCATGCATTTCTATCACATAATCTACTATACATTGTCTAATAAAACCTAAACTATTTAATATTCATACATTTATTCATGGTGGTATGATACATAACCCCTAACTCTTCCCCAATGACATGAGTACATAACTTAAGCAAAAGTCTTGGAGACTGGCCTAACCTTAATCTATCGAGTGTAGCAATTGATGTGAGCGACGTGAATACTGAAATCCTAGCTAGGCGTCTCAGTAGCCGCAAGGGAAAAATAAATGGGTGAGACTATCATCTTAGTGAATGGCATTTGACTAATCTCAGTAGAAACGGTCAAGATTTATACACATAATAAACATAATCTGGTTTTGTAACAATCTTTCATGTAAAGAATAAAGGAAAAATAACATCAAAGAGATTCATAACATTTTCTCTCATATCGCAGGGTAGGAATTCAAATAGCAAGATAAATCAGAAATCATCAGAAAATCATAAATAACCATCTACTGAGCATTGCTTTATACATGCATAACTTTGATCGAATGCGTACAACCGAAGATGTCTAGGTGTAGTAAAACTATAAAATGTGCCATTCATGGCCTCTCCTCATGTAAACCACACCCCTCACCTCTGTTTCTCCCCTATTTCAGCTCTTAAACAATATGAAAATTTCATAACCAACTATGGGAATACATGTTTTCCTCTAGCACAACAAGATTTCAAATTATTTTCCAAAAATTTATCAAGTGGTGTAACAATTTCTTCCCACCACCTAGATTCAATTTATCTTTTTCCAGCACCCATACAAGCTTCAAAATAAAATTCTAAACTGATTAAAGTGTGCAAAAATAAAAACCAGAGCAAGATATACAAAAATTATAAGCAAAAATCCAAGAAGATTTAAAAAAATCAAGATTCTTACCTTTCTTTTCTTTTTTCTCCTTTGTTCCTCTCTTTTCTTTTTTCTCCTTGCTCCTAGACATGGCTGGTTGCGAAAATGCTCTAGAGAGTTGTATATGTGTATATATCACTCTAATTAGACAATTGAAACACTCTCTCAACTCCTATTAGTCCCCAAAAAGTAAGTCTACACTTACCCTTCATTCATTGGTGCCTTTTTTGACTTTGCACCACCTTTCCTCCTTTTTCACTTCATTTCCTTTTACATTTTGTGGCTATCTTTGAGTAGCCTAGAAGCTGCATATATATATATATATATATAATCAGCCACAAATGGGGAGCACAAAGCTGCCTTAAAAATTACAAAATGATCCTCCAACTATTTCCCTCTTCTTTTCAAGCCCTTTCGTGTCCTATTTCCTATTTTACCACAGCCTCTCTTTAATTCTCCTAAAATACTTAATTAATCCCTCTCTTAATCCCTCTAAATAGGAGTTTAATTAAGGGTTTAATTGCAATTTAACGCTACAAAAGTTTTTTAACTAAATTCCCTTCTTTCACCTCCAATTTCTAGGTATTTTTCTATTCTTTAGTTTCTTTCCCTAAATTATTTTCATAATTCCATTCTATCATTCCCTTGATTTTTTTGAGATTTCTTAAGGTTTTCCCCCTCTCTTTCTAGGAGTGTTAACAAGAAAATAAAATAAAATTATGACCCTTAAGTTTGATTTATGTCTAACATGATTATGGTAAATATAATGCATGCAAAATTCTATATGAATGCATGTATAAGTATCACGCATGACATAGTTGGATTGGATTGTCACACCCTCTAATTCAATAATAGTCAAGACAAGCATAGAAAAGGAATGGACCACTTGGAGCTCCATTTGTGGACTAACATTTTCAAGTGACAAGAAATCCTTTCACCTTTAGCAAAAGTGACTAGCTAATTGATGGGTTGCCTCTTAACTGTCAACCCACTTTAGTAAAAGGTATTTTGTCTAAATGTAATGATATGTTTTTATAAAAGTTATTTGTTTAGTAGTTGATAAATCTAATTTACATTATACTTTTGTGTTAAATTTTATTGGATTTATCAAGTATTTTTCACTACTTTGAGCTAAAATGGGATACAAAATGCATAAATTCTTTTGATTTCTTTATTCTCCCTCAATTTGAGTGAAAATAATAGTTTTTAGTAAAATTGAGCTTTATTAAGCATTTTTGTGTTGAATTTGAAGTTTCCTCACTTTAGTCAGTTTGGGCTTCAATAGGTCAAGATGTAATGTGAAGAATAGAAGGTGGTCTTGAGACTTTATCCATCCCAATCCAGCTTAGCAAAGTTGCTTGAGGTGTTTTTTGGTAATTCAAGGGAATTTGTTGCTTAAGAACATGAAGGTCAAGTTTTTAGCCTCTCGGGTGGAAGCTAGCCCAGTTGGAAGGTCAAATCAAGGAATGAGGTTTTGAGACCAAGTTTGAAGCTTTTCTAGAGTTCAATGTAGGTTAACTAATTTGCTAGAAAGGATTTGGGGTCAAGCTTAATTGGAGCTTAATTTCAAGGAAATGTTATTTTAGATGTGCAAGTGGAGTTACAACAGTAGTAGCTCGAGAAAAATATTCATAACTGGATCTAGGAGACACAGATTGGGGCAATTCAAGAAGTTTTGAAAAGGCAAGAAAAGGATCTACAACTCTTATATTTTGGCCTCAGTCTAGTTCAGTCTAGAAGACCCTTGAAAATAAGCCAAAATGTGGTGGTGGTAGTGGCGGTGACAGCAGTAACAACAACAGTTTTATTGCTTGCTGCTATTTTGGAGAAAATGTTATGCTTCAGATTACAAAATTTGGATTGAGATAATTCTAGAGGCATTGAAAAGCTAAGAGAGAAAGCTACAACTTTCATGCTTTGATCTCAATCCAGTTTTGCATATAAGACCCTCAAAATTGAAGAAACAGAAGTTGAAGGCTTGCAAGAGTAGTAGCAGATTTTGGCAGATGCAGCTTGGAGAATAAAATTGATATCTTGAGCTACAAAATTTGGATTGGGATGATTCAAGATGTTTTGAGAAGCTGAGAAATAGTTCTACAATTTTCATGTTCAAGCCTTGATCAAATTTAGAATATAGAATTCTCGATATTGAGGAATAACTTCACCAATACTGTAGCAACAGCAGCAGTTTTACTGCTTGTTGCTGTTATGGAGAAAGAATCATAACCTGGGATAGGAAATTCGGATAGAACTGATTTAAGATATTTTGGAAACCTCAAAAAAGCTCTACAACTTCTATGTTTTGCTCAAAATCTAATTCAGCATAGAAAGGGCTCAAAATTTAGCAAACAGCTGCAATAGTCAGAATAGTTTTGTAGATTTTAATAGCAGCATGTTGGAAGAAAAAATTTCATAACTTGAGCTAGAAAATTCAGATTGAGCTCATTCAAGAGATGTTGGAAAGATAAGAAAGAATGTTA
Organism: Thlaspi arvense; assembly: GCA_911865555.2. NCBI lineage: Eukaryota > Viridiplantae > Streptophyta > Magnoliopsida > Brassicales > Brassicaceae > Thlaspi > Thlaspi arvense. The sequence goes on along the minus strand of CAJVSB020000708.1, from coordinate 194,953 downwards.
CAACTTTTATGTTTTGGCCTCAGTCCAATTCAGCCTGAAAGATGTCCGAAATTTTGAAAAAAGCAAACAGACTTGCAGATTCAATTGCAACAGCAACATCAGAGTTTGCAGATCCAAATCCAAACACTCATGACCCAAATGGAGGATCTAGATCCACATCCATAACCCTAATTTGGAATCCAATTGAGTTACAATTCTTGCAACAAAACATGACCATTAGTGGAATTCAAAACAGACCAGATTAACCACTCCATTCTGTCAAAAACCAACTTGATTTATGATTGTTTCTGCAAAATTGCTTCTATCTAGGCATGGGCTAAGCATTGGCTATGCATAGAATGACAGGAGTGGGTGAGAAAGTGATGGTTTGGTACAGGGAGGAGGATTTTATCTCAAAAGTTTTTGTCTTACAACTACAACAGAGAGGGAAGATGGTACAGGAGGAGATTTTCTTTCAATTGATTTTATAGCTAGAGGGAAGGGATCTTGGGAGCTGATTCTACAGAGGGAAGGCACGGAATATAGCTAAGAGAGGGCACAAAATATAGGGGAGGAGTTGAAGAGAGGGAGAAGAGAATTAGAAGAAGAAGCTACAAATTCTTTCTCAAGATAACATTGCTCTTTCTCTGTTTTCTGTTAACATTTTCAGCAATTTCATCTCTGATTTTGTTTTCAATTTAAAATGTATGAACCCATGATGAATGTTGAATGTATTGTTAAAGTTTTGTGCAACATGATAGGGTAAAACTCCTTGTTGGAAAAATGATGTAGCTGTATTACTTGATTTTGCTTGATAATCTGAATTGAAATTGTTGATTGTAGCATTCTGCAATTTCTTTTTTTATTTTTTTTTCAGCTTGTGAGCTTAAGGGTGTTTACAAGATAATATGATTTTCAGCTTAGTATGGCATGTCAAAAAGGATTAAGTTGAAATTTCAAATTATTTGCAAAGCTGACTTTGTTGAAAATTGGCGAAAAGCTATCTTAATGAGATCAAAAAATGCTAAGCCTAACGTTATGTAGCTTATAATTGGTATTTCAATTTTGTTATCATCCAGTGGAAGTGGCTAGGTGGGATCTATTGATTTTAATTGAATTGAATTTTGAATGTAATTTTCAATTACAAGTCAATGCATTGTTTGACACAGTTAAGATTGGGTAGTTCGGTAGAATGCCTAATTTCTCCCGTGTGGCCTATTTAAGTAGTTGGTAGGATGCTTAACTGAAAGGGGTTTCATCGATTCTAATGCATTTTGGAATAGAGTAAATTAGACGGGGCTCGGTAGAGATTGACGAAATTATTCACTTTCATAATAGATCAGCCGTTTGGTAGGGAGGCTAGTAGTTTCAAAAATCCTGCTATCTCATATATTTTAGCAACCTTAGGTTACGTTTTAATTCATAATATCAAGCAAAATTTAGGTGGTATTAGTGAAATCATTTTTTCCAACAATGTCTCTCATTTATTTTTGACTAAATCTCCCTATCTGTTGCATAACCTCCAAAATCCTCCATTAGTCAGAACTTTTACTTTATATTTTTATTAAATTTTCGTAAACTCACTTTTCTCTCAATTAATATCTAAGTTAGGTCAAAATTTGCAAGTCAATCAAAATCAGTCCTCGTGGGATCGACACTCCACTCACATACACTTTACTACTTGAGTGATTGGTGCACTTGCCAATTAGGTGTGCTAGGCGTGCAATAGTAGTTATCATAGAATTTATCTTATAAAAAGTCCTTTGTCTAGATAGAATAATTGTACGCGCATTGAGCTTTGTCTCCCAAAGGTGGTCGCAGATGTGCCATAGTGCGTATAGGATAATTTGTAATTTTCTCTTTATGTCAGTGTCTGTAATTATTCTTGTATTTGCTTTTGGGTCTATAAATAAGAGTCTGTGAAGAGTTGAAGGCAGAGCGAGTTTGAGCTAAGCCATCCACTTGCGAAAACACTCTACTTTCAAAAGTCGTTTGTAACCTCTTTTTGTAAGTAAGCCTCTGTATTTTCTTTGCAAGTTCAATAAAATATTCTGTTCTTATTACATTCCTTTCTTTGCTTGTAGAGGATAAATGCAAAGAAAGGAAATGCAGAGGATAAATGCAAAGAAAGGAATGTAATAAGAACAGAATATTTTATTGAACTTGCAAAGAAAATACAGAGGCTTTCTTACAAAAAGAGATTACAAATGACTTTTGAAAGTAGAGTGTTTTCGCACGTGGATGGCTTTGCTCAAACTCGCTCTACCTTTGATTCTAACATAGACCCTTATTTATAGACTCAACAAACTCTAACACATAATTATAGATTTTAACATAAAGAGAAAATTACAAATCATCCTATATGCACTATGGCACATGTGTGGCTACCTTTGGGGATCAAAGCCTAGTGCATTTACAATCATCCTATATGGACAAAGGACTTTTACAAATGTAAATTCGATAATTGCTACTAGACAAATAACTTTTCTAAAGATAAGCATATCATTACATCTAGACAAAATACTTTTGCTAAAGTGGGCTGACAGTTGAGAGCCAACTCGTCAATTTTGACAACTACTTTAATAAAGGCAAAGTGATTGTCCAACACTCAAAATCGTCAGTCCATTGATATAGCTCCAAGTGGTTGATTCCATTTCTATGCTTGTCTTTATTGGATTGGAGGGAGAATCCTGTAACAGTTGTTCTCATTGAGTGGTACATAATCTTCCTCAGTTAAGTTACTATTGTCTGGCTGGGTGTCTTCTAATTGGGAAAGGGCTTCAATTAATTTTTTCTTATGTTCTTCTAAGTTTGAAATCTTGCTGAGATTTTTGTGAATTTCTAAGGCTTTAGGTGATAATTTTAAAGAGGGGGAAGGAACCTCTTTGACAATGGATGAGGAAGGCTCTTTGGCTATCTTCTTTTTTAGGGGAGCAAGGAATGAGTTGACTTGGTCAACAATTCTTTTGGTGTCGACCTTAGTCCAGTGCTTAACTTTAATTTTCTAATAAATTTCTTGTCAATATGAAAACATCAACACATAATTCAGGGAATGCTAAAGGAGTTGCAAAATTGAAGGAGTTTAATATCATTATCCTTTTTATGACAAAATTTGCTATACTCATGATAGAGAGATTGAATTTCTAAGGGAAAAATTTCTAGGGTAAAACCCATATATTTCCACCAATTTTGCCACCACAATGAGAAGTGGTTTTGGCATTGCTTATCAAAGTATAGGAACCACGTATGCATAGACCCTTTGTAGAATAGAATATTTTTCTATGTGACTATGTAATCCCAATATGTATATGCGGATGGAGTCATCTCGCGAAAGAATGCTTGGAGGGACGAATAGGGAGCATTCCATTGAGAAGGTGAGATGACTTTCTTGATCTGGAATTTCGAAAATTGGATCTAACTAAGGCCCTTTGGGTCAGTATTGTGGGTGATCATTACTGTTTCATGCATATCACTTGGTGGGTGTTTTCTTTTAAAGACACCATTTGCTTTTGTGTTTTAATTGCATATTGATATCCAAAATCAAAAAGCTTTGATAAATATTTCTAAAATTTTCTTTTGGGATTGTCCAATTTGCTATGCTTAATTCTTGTTGTCATGATTCTACAGTTTCTTGCATATCACTTGCTATAACTAGGTCATCTAACTCTGACTCTCCCTTTCCAAAGTATTTTCTTCTGTATTCCTACTTGCATTTGTTATTGACCTATTTGAATTACTCCTAGTTAATCTTCTTCTTAAGTTTTCTTTCTTAACCTAGTTGGGAACACACTTGCCAATAGTCTTATAGCCTCACTCACGGGTCTTACAACCGGGAACACTACTTACCAATGCCGAGATCAAGATTTAGAAACTTAATAAAAGAGACTAGAATAGCTCACTACAAGAAAATGCACCTATTGTAATGACATTTTTTGTTACTATAAGTTCAGATATTCGTTACTATTACTTACTGTGACGGCAAAAAATGAATTTCATTACTATATGCTTCTGTGCAGGAAAGCTCGTCACAATAAGTATTTGTAACGAAATTAGTGACTTCGTTACAGATAGTTCAGTAACGAATTTGAGTTAATTACAATAAAATAAAAAATTGATAACTAATTTTTTCGTTACAGAATGGTGGTCTTTTTGCAACGCGAAATTTGACATTTCGTTCAAGAACTTGTTGTGCAGGAAAGCCCATCACAATATGATATTGCAACAAAATTTTTGTGTTCATTACAAATAAATTAGTAACAAAGTTGAACAATTAGTGACAACTTTCATGGTTATGGAAAGTAGTTTTTGTAATGAATACTTGATTATTTCGTTACTATAAGTTTTCGTGTTCAAAAGCCCCTCACAATATGTTTTTGTAACGACTCATTTTTTTGGTTACGTATTCTTTATATGAGAGCTCCTTCATTAGTAACAAAGTTAGATACTACACATTCACATGAATTTCGTAACAATAAACTTGTTACATAAAATTTGATTGTTGCCAAACATTAATGTGACGAAGCTAGTTTGGTTACAATTGTGCAATACACGTATGACCTTGAAACGTGTAAATTCAATGATTATACATGTTAACATTTGATAAGTATTTTATAAGCATTTGAAAACCTATTAACATTTCAAAAGTATTTGAATTCCTGTTGCAAGTACCAAATTACAAAGCCATAGTAGAAATTGTATGCTTCCTAGCAATTAAGTTAATGTCCTAGTACAAAAGATAATTTACAATCCATTGAGGCAAATATTACAGCATGGTAGTAAATATAACTGTAGAAGCATTCCCCAAAAATATACATCAACCCCTACAAAAATCTCTTCAAATTTCAAAATGCCATTCTATTGGTCCGCAAAAGCAAAAGTTGAAATGCTCCAAAAGCTGCAAAAGAAGAGAGGATATATTAATGCTTTTCATATAAAATAGTATTATTGAAACAAAACATAGAGAATGCCCTTGTTACAGATATAGTAGAAGATCTCAAAGATTTGGGGATGTATTTATAATGTGAAAAAGGTTTTGTGCCAATGCTTTTATTATTTAATTGAATTTTTTTTTTTAAATTTCGGCAGTCTCCCCTAAAATATGGACATTTCCAAATTTTTAACCTATTAAACAATTATATAAATTCTAACAGAGAGCCTAGACAGTTATATGAACACAACAGCATGACCTTTAGAAAAAATATTGTCTATATTATCCACATCATTTACAACAGTAGTTTCTAGCTAATTGATTGATTTAAACAGAAAAAAGGAAGTATAATTCATTTGAGAGGATCATTTAGTTTATAGTTTGTTAAAATCCTAATCAACAGGGTTTAACTCTTTTAATCTAATGAGTAAAGAATTGCAGTCAAGTAGAACAAAATGCTAGCTACACAAGAAACTTTCTACCTCAAATGCACAACATGATTTCTACTTCCCAATTCCAAATAATATTTAATCAAGATGAATTTATAATTTCTTATAATAAAGCCAATCAATCTCATGTCAGCTGGTTCAATAAGCATTAAACTAGGTGTCCTTTCATAAAGATGTATAATAATGTGATTCTTGTAAGAAAGAAATGAAGTGTTCTATCCTTATGAATGGGAACTAAAGAATTTGATCACATAAAGCACATAGATGTCAATAAATATAAGATAGTGTAGTAGTTTATTAGAAAAGGAGATCAACAAATGAATATCAATTCTACTGGTAATAATGTTTAAAATTATTTTTCTTATATTCCCTAATGTTAATTTATCTTATGTAACAATTATGTTTCCTTCATTCATGTTAGCTATCTTTAATGTCATTGCTAAATATCCAACAAGATTAGAGAGTGTAAGTATAGCTTGAAAGAAAAATTAAAACAGTGGAAGACCCTTACAATCAGAACCCTCTAATAAAATAATAGGATGAGCATTGAATTACCTTCAAATTTAATAATCACGACAAGCTAAATTACAACCTTAAGTGCTTAACAAAAGTTAAACTTCCCTTCTAAGTTTCTAATCTCATACATCCAATGCCATGTGTGACTAGAAAACTAGAAATTAATAAATTCCAAAATGTAAATTTTTTTTAACCAAAGTAGAAATTAATTACTGTCCTTAATTACATGCATTAGCATAATATTCTCAATTGGCAAATTGTTGTCCCTTAATAATATGCATTTAGCATAAAATTTTGAACTAGTAAATTGTAGGGCAGAGGGCATACTTATATCAGCAATGCCCACAAGGCAACACAACCATCAAAATCTGTACCAAGGCCAAGAAAAGCAAAGGCCCACACAATTACCCTAGACAAAGATGAATATGAGACATTAGTGAAATAGTCATAAAAAATAGGTATGATGAGGAACTATCAAGAGACGTACAAATATAAGTACATATCAAGAAATGAGTTTTCTAGTTGAAAATACCAATCATTTTATTATACCCTTAATAATGTAATCAATTTAGGAGGTGGATGAAGTGCGTCCACAAATACTCAACGGCTTTTCCTTGATTTCCTCCTGGCCATTTTTCAAAGATTCTATTTCCATATCATGCTTTTGATGCTTAAATCAAATTAGCTCTTCCTGTGATTTGATCAAAGCAATGGCCTCCTGGAGCTCTTTTTCTATTTTGGTTAACTGTTGTTGAATTACCTATAGCTGGACTAACTCAAAACTCGCCCTCTTGGTACGTTTGGTGGAAAGACTCCATATCCCATGCCCCTCTCATAGCCCGTCCTTGCACCAAATGTTTGTTGCAAAATTTCACGTTGGACATGGAGTGACCAGCATCTTCCACCTTGGTCATTAATCATTCTGTTCATTTCACCCTAGCATTCATGCAAAATGAAGCTTAGCATGCGTTTGACCAACACAAACAGGCACATTCGATACAATAAAAAGTAACGTATAACATTTTACTAACATGTAGTCTTGTGGCCTCATTGTTGATGGAAGATCCATCCCTTGTTGTATGCATTGTAGCAAAGACATCAACTTCACTCCGTGAGTCCACTTCCTTTAGAATTACAAGGAAATCAATTTAATATAAAATATAATGAAAATGTAATAAGAGGACAACAAATAATCTTAGAGTAAGTTTGAGAAACTAAAAAAAACACCTACCATTTCCAGCAATCTTGCGGCAAATGATTTTGAGCTGACATGTGAGTATGTGGCAATTTTGCTCTATTACTTGCATTTGTGGTTGACCTTCCCTACACTTATATTTTACATATTATACAAAAGTTTAAGAGTAATCTTAAGTTGCTTAAGTGGTAGTTTCATATAACTTTTAAAATTTAGTGTAATATTTTATAACTTCAGCAAGGAAACAATAACAATTTTTTGAAATATATTTGTTGCTAAATTCAATATGGCTTCACATAAAAGTAATGATTCTAGTGTCAAAATGCACATATGCCTAGTCTCTTAAGGATGTAGTTAATCTGAACGCTAACAATTGCAAATTTGGCAGTTTTCAAAACTGCATAAGATGGTGCAAATTTGACAGGTTGCAAAATTGTACAAGATGGTGCATGAGCAAATAGAGATTCCACATGATAACCTAGTCATGTTTAAACTACTACATGTTATTTGTTATTTTGACAGCTACTATAAAATTTTCTGATATTGGGACCAATAGTAGGCAGCTCTTGAAATGCATAGAGGATATAATATTTGACTTTCAAGCATATAACATTCTTTTAATAAGTGAAACCAAAGCAAGGACAAATGCTAAGTTAGAGAAACAATATTATAGTTTAATGTTGTTAATGTCTTAACAATATTAAAAAAAAAAAATAGACAACTATACAACAAGTATAAATAACAACAAAAAATCTATATAACAATTTCATTGACAAGCAAAAAATCAAGTATATATACTTTAGCTTTTGTTACATCATTTTCCATGGTAAGATGTCATTAATTATCAAAACAAAAAAAAAAAACACAGCAATTTGTAGTTCAAATAAGATCTATTCATCATCACAATATTGACTATGTGTTTCATCTTCTACTGAGTATGAATCATGCTCATCATTGGCTTGTTGCGTAATACTTCTAAGAACCTTTTCATTTATAATATCTGGTTCAACATCTTCTCTTGTTAATATTCCAAGTCATTATCTTGATTTTCTATTAGTATTACAGCCCCATCTGAGTCATGTGTTTGATATGCAGCAACATGAATCCTTTGTTCAGCATCAGTGATTTCTTCTACTACTATGTCTTCTTGCTTTACAAGATCTCATAGATGCCTATGCTGTACATGTTACACAATTCACCAATTATCACCCAATTTTTTCATTGACATAGAAAACTTGTTGCACTTGGTTTGGCACACAAATGGATTAAGTTGATACCAACTGAGACTTGATATCTATACTTACAAAATGCTTATCTCTCCATATAGTTCTTTAACTACCAATATTATACCATTCACACTATATACCTATACCACTCTATACTCATAAAGATATTTCAACTCTACTACTCTAGTCAAGAAGTCATTAAAAACTCTATCATTTTTGTCACACCCCACCCCTGTCTAACCAGCAAGGTGTAACAGCTAGGCAGCAACTAACATACCACTGTGCCTAAGGCCTAGCAGTACATTAGTCACTGTAACCCTATTCTAATTTGCCTCATCAGTTGTGCTATCCATTTGTCTAGTAAACATCTAGAACCATATGAGTCAGTACAGTTACTCATCTCAGATTATTTTGGCTATGCTGGCCCAACCTCGTCTATATACATTTCAATGTCAATGTAGAACTACTATCCAAGCTACACCCTTTTTGCTCTTTCAAAAGGGGAAATAGGGAATGAGACTGTCGTCCTAGTGAGTAACATGCTACCTAATCTTAATGGAAATAGTCAGAGTTTCCTATCATCTAACCATAAATAAAAAGATCAACAATACTGAAGAAACTTTTGTTCTTACATGACCACTCAAATCATATAACATGAACAATGGCGAGAATAAAGCATAATCGATGATAAGAAAATCATAAGAAATTACCATGACTGAGTCGATACTGTATGTTGTATATCAATCACAATATAAGTCAAGATCAATGGAAGCATCAGAAAGTCATATGAACTTAAAAGAACATAAGATCACTGTGCATATCATGTGGGTGTCTCTGATCGAGTGTGCACAATCGACAAAATCATGTGCTCTAAGGGCAGTAAAGTCAAGAAAAATTATAAAACCAAGAAAAACATGCTAGGCGCTACTGCACTGTGTAAGCTGTACCGTGGGCCGCCGTCATCCCCCCAGCCAAATCAACACAGTTTACGGCGTCTGAGACCCCACTAGGTCCAAGTCACATGTCATATCATATATTACTATACATGTAGGATTGCCACCTACCCCAGATGGTTGCTTGGCATTTAATTCTAGTGCCAAAGCATAAAATACTATAAAATAATCGTAAAAACATAAGAAACATCAAAACAGTAATAGAATTGAAATCAAAACATACTTAACTATTTCCCATTTTTGGTTATCAACATACCAGTTAGTTTAGAAAAAGACTTTTATTTATTAAAACACAATTTAGAAAATAGCTAAGATTAGAAAGATGTCACTCTCACCTGTTGTCTATCAAAATTCTTTGACTTCAGCTCGACAATTCTCTAAATATGTGCACTTTTCCTGCCTAGAAATTCATAAATATCTGTCTAAGCAGAGGTAATATTGTATAAGATCTAAAATTTATTTATTCTTAGAGAGCTGATAAATTATTTTGCATATAAATCCTTTAAAATAACTAATTTGTCCTAAACCAACTTTAAAAGTCCTTAAATTGACTTAAACTAGTTTAATATCTACTGAACTAGACATGATTTTCATTGGGCCATTCTTAATCTTCTCTAACCATACCCAGATGCCCTTAAATCAGTTCAATCATCATGAAACCAGCCTAACCCCGCTTCAAAGGTCATTGAACGACCAATTCTAGGCCCAAAGTCCTTTGAACCAACCTGAATTGATTTGATTTAGTAGTGAACCTGCCTAAATACTTGTAAACCAGCTCGATTTATGTTGATTTATCATCCTTTTGCCCTAAACTGACTTAAATTTGCCCATAATTCAATTAAAACTAACGTGTGATCTTTTAGAAACCAGAATCCCTTATTTTGATTTCCTTAGACTGGGTTAAACCATCCCAATGGACCTTTAAATTGTGGTGAGCCAGTCAATCTTAGCCCAAATTAGCTGAACCGGCTCGGCTGACCCAACCCAAGCCCGAATGCAATCGGGTCTCTCCTTTTTCACCTAACTGCTCCGTAACAGACCCAAACAACATCAAGCTTAGTTTTCTGGCCTTACCTGAGTGTCCAATGCAATCCATAGACATAACATGGTGCAGGACCATTCAATGAGCTTGGGCGAACCAATTTTTGATCGAGTTCATGGTTGGAGGAGCTGGAAATTCTCCCAACTTTCTTCCCCTGTTCCGACAGACTGCAGAGGACCCAAATGGCCTTAAAGCTAAAGATAGGAGTTCTTACCTGGTCTATTGATGCAATTAACAACTGATCATAATGCTAAATTCTCCAACGAAGCTAGGTAAGCTTCCATTTGAGGGTAATGATGAGCAAAAAGACCGGGAATCGGATTGGTTTGTTGACTCTGTTCCACCATGTTGCTGCCATTTCAATTTTAGAACTCTTTATGAGAAAATCTAGTCTAATGAGGCTTGAATGGCTTCCATCTATTAAGGAACTTAGGTATAGATGTTTAAGCTAGGTCCTTTTGGCTAATGGCTTCCTAATTCCTTGAACTTTTTTTTTGGTTTTCACGGCGGCAAGCGTTCGATTCACAGAATAGAGTTTGGTCCATTTGAATAGCAAAAACCTGAATTATTCGGGTGGTTTCTCTCTCTTGCTTGAAATCAGACAAGTCTTAACCAATTTATAGGGTTCTGGTTGAACCCAGAACTTTCAATTGAGTCAATGGCTGCCATTGCCACCGACCTTGCGAAGGTCAATTGAAGATTCTTTTTTGTTTTTTCTAATTTTCACTTTAGTTCGTGGTTTTCCATTTCTTTCAGATTAGTCCCTGTCTAAATTCTGATTTTGGTCTTTAGAATTTTATTCCTCTATCCGCGCCCCATTTCTTCCTAAGATCTTCAATTGTCCTCCTAAAAATATCCAAATTAAATCCTAATTTGTCTATTTTATTCGATCGAGCCCCAATTATTCAATTCTTTTGATCATCTCCCTCAATCTCCTCAATTTGTGTCCTAATTATTTCAATTTCTCCACTCATACCCCTACTAGTCTTCTAATTTACCCGCATTCCCAATTCTATTCAATTAAGTCCTTCTTTATCCTCCACTAGTCTTTTACTTGCCAAAATCTTAGATTTTCCTTCCTTAATTTATTCTTTCTCATCCCAGGCTCACTTGCTACTTATCGAGTATTCTTTGATTAGGTAGTGTTCGTGACCTGACAAATTTAATAATGAAAAAACTGCCCTAGTATTCCTTGATTTCTTATTTTCTTACCAATTCTTTTGTTTACTCTCCTAGGTGCTTCATTAAATTCTCGTACTTCGTGCTAATGACCCAAGTCCAAAATTTTAATTTATTTCTTTAATTAATATATATTATATATATAAATGTATTTTAGTTAGGAGCTAGTTTATAAATTCGGGATGTTACAATTTTGTTATCATGTTCCCCTTCCACTACCAAACCCACTATTTTGTGTCGTCAATGATCATCTTTATGTAACAACCCGAACTTTAAATTTTATTAGTTCAGGGACTAATTTGAAGGAATTAAAAAGTCTGGGGACTGGAGTGAAAATACTCGAGGACTGTTCTGTGTTTAACATGAAGTCCAAGGATCAAACTGCAAATCTCAGGAAATCTGACAGGAACTGCGTTCCAATGATTTCCTCTGTCGGATTTGCACGTTTTGTGCAATGATGTTTGCGTGTTTTTGCTTGTGGGCGTTGGTTTTTGAAGCCCTGGCCGAACCCCTCACTCAATCGTTGAAAGTGAGCCAAGAGGAGAGGGAATTTTTCAAGCCTTTCTGTTGATGGAGAACACGGAGGGAGGCTGAGCTTTTTTCGGGCTTTTGGGCGGCTTTGCGAGCGTTTGGAGGAGACTAGTTGGCTCGCCGGAGCTCGTGCAGCTTTCAGGGTGGGCGTCGGACTGAGGTAGGCACTTTCCTGGTTGCTTCTAGTTTTTCCAGGGGGATGGGGGTGTTACAGGCACTCGGGTCAGAGACCCGGGTTGCCGGGTGAAAGAGACGGACCCGGAAGGATCCGGGTCGCGTGTTGGGCCAGCCCAAGCCGTTCGGCCTGGGCTTAGCGCAATGGGTTGGGCGCCCGCAGGCTTGAACTGCGGGCCGAGCCCAAAAAAAAAAAAGAAGAAGAAGTTGGGGTGTTGGGCCTGGGCCGGCCCAGTGGGCTGGCGGCCCAAGCCAAAGGGGGCCCGAGCCGAGCTGAGCCGTTGGGCTGGCGGCTCAAGCCAAGCCGCCAGCCGCGGCTCAAGCCAAAAAATATATATATATAAAATAAAAAAGGGGGGGCTTTGACTGAACCAGCCAAGGCTTTGACTGGCCGGTTCAGTGGCCATTTTTGGCTTGGATTTGGGAGGTTGGACCAGTTCTAGGTTCGAGGGGGATGAAGGCTATCAGACCAAGTGGGTTCGGAAAATTTTGGGTGCCCGGTTCGAGGTGAACCGGCCGGTTTAGTGTATTGATGCTCGGGTGACCGGTTCACTGGTTTTCAGGCTGGTTCTTGGGGAGTTTGGACCAGTTCCCGGTTCAACATGATAAGACCTAGATAACTGTGAAGTTTGGTAATTTTGGGTGATCGGTTCAAGGTGAACCGTCTCAGTTTGCGTGCCAGTGCTTAGGGTTAGGGTTTTTTTGCCCGTTCGGAGCTAGTTTGAGCCCTTTTTGGCCGTTTCATAGTGTTCGTAGGGTTTTTGGGCCTTCTGAATCTGATTTTGAGGGTTTCGTGGTCATTCGAGTTGAGTCGGAGGTAGTTTTAGACCGGGCTAAACCGGTTCGAGGGTTTTGGAGACCAGTTCGTTGTGGTTCAAGTTTTGTGGAGGCTGGTTCCGTAGTGTTGAGGGTGGTTAAGCAGATTTGTTTCTGTATTAGTGAGTCACGTAGGTTTCAGTGATAGGTCGTGTTGCCTCGAGATGCGTGCCATAGGGCCAGTTTGGGATTTGAGTCCGGTTTAAGGCTATTGAGCCCATTTCTCGTGCCGGTTTCAGCGTTGGTGATGGTTTTGTGTGATTTTGATTGCAGATTCGCAGGCAGGGGCACACCCGGACTACTGAGTCGGGTTAGGTGACTCGGGACTATCGTTTTGGCTTAGCGTCTGTATTGTGAGTGATGATACCCTCTTTATGCTTGTGTTTTCATACTGTGATTCTTTTACATGATGATTACGTGGTTTTGGAAACTATATATGATTATATGTTATGCTCGGGATGTGTTATGTGTTTTGTGAACTGTCAATGAGTTATGTTAGTATGTGATACTAGTTTTGAGATGTGAACTGTATAAGCGTATGTATATTGCTTTTGGCTTATATGTGAGGATTGTTGTGTGATGTGAGGCGGCAGGGGCCGCGGGGCAGCAGAGGCCGCGGATGTGATGGGATGTGATTTAAGGGACGACAGGAACTCGGCTGGAGTACGGTGTTTTGTATTGTCCAGTGGTGAGTGGCTTGAGTCCAGTGATCGGATTTGGGGACGGCAGGAACTCGGCTAGAGTGCGGAAATCCGTAGCGTCTAGTGGTAAGTCGACCTGGGTCGTGTGAGGTGATTGCGATGCCAGGAACTCGGCTGGAGTACGGTGACCCGTCGCGTCTAGTGGTGAGTAGGCCTGGGTCCAGTGCTGTGACGTGAGGTGCTGTGATGTGATGTTTGGTTGCTGGTATTCTTGAGTGTATATTGTTATGTTTTACTAATTTACTGTTTGTGTATGGTTTTTGGACTTGTGGCATGATAAATATCCTGATATGCATAGATTAGGTATCATCCGTACTCACTGAGTTCGTGACTCATAATTTTTAAACAATTCCAGATTTGTTTGACTGTACCTACCTCGATTAGCGTGCCACATGGAGTCGACGACAGCGAACTTGATGGATGTACGGGCATTTCTCTTTTGTACTTTACCTGATTGTATTCTAGAGTAGCTTCCTTGTACTCTCAGACAGGATCCCGGTGATTTTTATATATTATATTATTGCACTTTGTGTATATTTTGGTATCTTTAGAGTTCAACTGGTTTGTTGAGGCTTACTAGGGTCGGTGGATCCCAGTGCCGGTCACAGGCCCGGGTTCGGGGCGTGACACTTTATCTTTTGCATGGAAGTGAATCTGGTTCACAATGCAACTAGAGTAGTACTTTGTTAGAATGATTGAGGATGAATTGATAATTTCTCATAATTCTTTGGAAACCTCTTCAGGGTGTTGGTGGTATAAATTATTCAGCTAGCTAAAACAATTTATAGTACATGTTATAACTAGTTTCCCAAAAAAAAGAAAATGAGGATGTGCCAATCTTATTTGTTGATACTTACATGATCCCTAAACCAGTTTGGAAATTGCTCTTGGTGAATTCTTTCAATATCTATGACATTCAACTTCTTTAGTTCTTCCAAATGCTTACTAAAATTAAAATAACACGTTAAGTAAAATGTTTAGATAGGAAGTAAACAAGGTTTAGATTTACAGAGAATGTTTGGTACCTCTTGTAAACCTCCACTTCAATGCAGTTATTCAATGTGAAGCTTTGATCTATGTCAATTTCTTTATTTGAAAGTGGAGCACAATGTTTAAGAGGTCCAAAAGGTCGAACTTTCAATGCAAACATAGACAGCTCACAGCCACCATATTGATGGTCTTCAGCACCATCATAATTTCGCTCTACTTTGTTAAACTTGTTTCAATTCCATTGTAATAACCCAATTTTTAAATAAATAATAATAATTAATTAAATTAATAATTAGGGGCTTAATTGTGAAAATTAGAAATTTGGGGGCTTAATTTGGGAATATTAGAAGTTTGGGGGTTGATTTGGGATTTTCTGGGAAGTATGGGATTTCATTGAAATTGTTAGGGACCGAATTGAAGAAAAACAAAATTTGAGGACTAGATCTAAAGAAAACAAAAATTTTGGTCCAAATCGGTGGCCGAAGCTTTTGACGTCGAATTCACTGCGATGGTTGAAGTTTTTGGTGATTTGTTCACACCGCCGCGTGCGTATTTAAGAGAGGAACGAAAGCCCTCTCTCAATTTCAGAATTCGAGTGAGTTTAGAGACAGAAATTGAGAGTTTTCTACAAACAGGTTCGTCCGTGATTCGTGAGGAGATTTTGGAAAAATTTTTGATGATTTATTAGTTTTTGATCCGATTATTGGGCGTAGTTCGACTCGTTCTGCTCAGATCTACCAAATTCGGGTGTGGATTGATAAGGTAAGTGGGTTTTTCTATTTTATTTCGATTTGTTATAATTTATTTTTGATTTTCGGAAGTTATAGACCTGGGTTTGTCAAACCCGAAAATTTCCGGTGAACTAGGTGGGACCCAGATGATCCGGGTCCCCTGCGCGGGCAGCAGGCTGTCCGGGCCATTGGGCCCGGATAGGCTTGCCAGGTGGCCCATGGACTGGAAGCCACGGGCCGGCCTGTGTCCTTTAAAAAAAAAATGAAATGATGTTGTGGGCGGCAGCCCGAGCTGAGTCGGATGAGAGCCGAGCTGAGCCGGCTCCGCTTTAAAAAAAAAAAAAAAAAGAAAAAAGAAAAGTTGACTGAATCGTCTAGTGGCTTTGACTGGCCGGTTCAGTGGTCAAATGACCTCAGAATTGGGAAGTTGAACCTGTTCTGGAATAAGGGAGAAAAAACCTATTGAACTGAGTTGGTTCAGGGGTTCGGGAAGTCTGGTTTGACCGGAAGTTTAGTGTTTTGATTGAACCGGCCCGGTTCAAGGAAAATTAATAATAAATTGGCCGGTTCAGCCTTATTTTGGCCCATTTTTGACCGGTTCATAGTGGTTCCTAAGGTTTTTGGGCCTTTTGAATCTGATTTTGAGGGTTTCGTGGCCAAACGAGTTTGGGATGAGGTAGTTTTAGGCTAGTTTAAGCCGGTTTCAAGGGTTTTTAGTGATCGGTTTATTATGGTTCAGGATTTTAAGGGTTGGTTCACCATTGTTAAGGATTGTTGAGTGAAATTGACTGTATTAGTGAAACACGTGAGTCTCGTGATGGGTTTTGGCACCTTGGGATGCATGCGAAGGGTCCTGGGATGGGATTTAAGCCGGTTCGAGCTACTGAGCCTGTTTCTTGTGCTGATTTTAGTTTTGGTGATGGTTTTGTATGGTTTTGACTACAGATACGGCTGAGGAGGTACACCTAGACCAGTGAGTCGAGTGAGGGTGACTCGGGACGTCTCTGTTGGCTTAATTCTTGTACGGTGAGTGATGATACCTTCTCTATGCCTGTGTTTTCATATGGTGATTTTGACATGATTACTTTATGTTTTCTAAACTGTATTTTAATGTATATACATACGGGATATGTGTTATGTGATTTGGTACATGATCAGTGAGCTATATTGGTATGCGATACTGGTTTGAGATTTTGAAATGTATATGTATGTATTGTTCGAATTGTATGTGGGAGTTATGTTTGGTATTGAGATCTGGTGCCCTGGTGGGCAGCCCTGATGGGGGCGATGTGAACTCGATTGGGTGATGGCCATCTGATGTGATATTGATTATGGTTATGATGCCTATGATTGAGGCTGGAATATTGTGATATGATATTTATACTCTCACATATGTATGATTTGATATTGAACTGCTCACTGTATTTATATATGTTAAAAAGGGTTTTGGAACTTACGGTATGATACATATCCCAACATGCATAGACTAGGTATCATCTGTACTCATTGAGTTTCGTGACTCATCCTTTTATTATCATTCCAGATCAGGTTGACTGTTCGTATTCCAGTCGTGAGGATTTGTCTTGAGCTTCGGAATTCGATTGATGTATGGGCACATTTATTTATATTATTGTTTTGTACTCTAGTGACTCCCTTGTTATTCTCAGACAGGATTCTGGTTTATATTTGAAAATTGAGTTTGTATGATATACTTGATATTATTCATATGATATGATGGTTTGAATCATGTGAGATGATCTTGAGGCTAACTAGGGTCGGTGGGCCCTAGTGCCGGTCACAGGCCCGGGATCGGGCGTGACATCCATTGACATACATTGACATGAATGTTAAACACTCTTTCACAATGCATCCTTCTGCAATTGACCCTTCTGGATGAGCTTTGTTATACACATAACCTTTAAGCGACTTAAGAAACCTAATACAACAATATGGTATATGTAGAAAAACAATAAATAGTTGTCAAAAAATTATGTATAAGACAAGTGATATGCCTTTCTATTGGATACATCCAACAGGAATGAATAGGGCCACCAATCTTTGCCTAATTAGCAAGTGAATTGCCAAATGGACCATGACATCAAAGAATGCTGATGGAAATATCTTCTCCAACTTACATAAAATGAAAGGAATATTAACTTCCATTTTTTCTATGTCTTGGATCCTCAATGTCTTTGAACACGATATTCAAAAATCCACCTAACTCAAACAATGCTTCAGTGACATCCTTGCGAAGATACCCACGAATAGCAGCTAGAATTAATTTTTGTAAGAGGACATGGCAATCATGGGTTTTAAGCCCTAATATTTTTCCATCTTTGACACATCTACAAATGTTTGCTGCATATCCATCAAGGAATTTAACAGACTTTAGGAAAGCACATAAGCCTTTTTTTCCACTTGCAGACAAGTTGTAACATATTTCGGCTTTATTGTAGTATTTTCCGTTTTTGCAAGTGCAACTCCTTCCTTATATTAAGTCACACAATCTTCAAGTGCCTTTTCTGTGTTCTTTGTTTTCCCCTCAATATTCAACAATGTCCCCAACACATTATCACATATGTTCTTCTCTACATGCATCACATCTAGATTATGTGGAGCTTTAACTTCTCCCAATAAGGCAACTCAAAGAAGATGCATTTCTTTACATAATTTGCTTCCTCCATGCTATGCTTTCTCTTTTGCTCGCTTGGGTGTTTTCCAAATTTGTCAAATCTATGCTCCAAGGTGTAGAACTGCAGTAGAATTTCTTCCTGCTCCATTCTTTAGGCTTACCTCGTGTTTCAGCCTTACCATCAAATAATTTACTCTTCCAAAAAGGATGTTGATCATCTAGGTAACGACGATGTCCCATATAACATATCTTAGTTCTAATCCTTTTAGAATCTATTCCATGAAAACAACTTGGACATGCTCCATATCCTTTTGTGATCTATCCCGACAAATTACTAAGTGCAAGAAAATCATTAACAGTCGACATAATTGCTGCATGCATTTGGAATGACTGCTTTGTACAAAAATCATAAGTCTCTACACCATTACACAACTCTTTGAACTCATCTATCAATGGCCTAGGATAAATATCAATATCTTTTCCAGGAGCACGATGACCAAGGATAAGCAAAGACATCATTAAAAATTCATCTTTCATGCATTTGCATAGTGGCATATTATATTGAATAAGTATGATAGGCACATATTGTAGGAGTTACTCATGTTTCTAAAGGGGTTAAATCCATCAGTAGCCAAACCAAACCTCATATTACGTGGTTCTAAGGCAAAATCAGGATATTGCAAATCAAAATCCATCCAAGCAGGTGAATTTGCTGGATGACTCATAACGCCTTCTATATGGACACGTTTCTCAGCATGCCACCTCATATAGGAAGCAGTTTTGGAGGACATAAAAAGTCTTTGTAGCCTCGGTTTTAAAGGAAAGTACCACAATACCTTTTGAGCAATCTATTTTCCTTTCCAATCATCATCTTTCCAACGAGACTCTTTACAAAGAGGGCAAAACTTTTCATTCTCAGTCTCTTTCTAGAACAAAGTACAATCATATTTGCATGCATCTATCTTGGTATACCCCAATCCTATTCCAGAAAGAAGTTTTCTAGCCCAATAGAAAGATGGTAGAACTATATCGCCTTCTGGCAAAAAATCTTTGAACAATGCAAGTATCGTATTCATTGTTTTGTCAATCATTTTATTCATTACCTTCATGTGAAGTAATTTAACAATGAATTTCAGCAAAGAATAATTTCTGCAACCAGGGTAAAATTCGCGATTGACATCACACAATAATCTTTCAAAGTTTTCTATATTTGAGTCAACATGAGGCTTTGAAAATTCATCATCTATCATTTCCCCTATCATCTCGGGTAATTCATCAATTAAATCACTATCTTCATCATAATCCTCTCCTCCTCCAACGTAGAATCTATCATTTGGAATGGGAATGCCATTGACAGTACTCTCATTGATAAAAGAAGGATTCGTAAATTTAGGTTCCTCAGATGTACCCATTCTCAATAGTACAAATAAAATCCCTTCAAGTGCAAGTCTTTTTAACTTCCAATAGGCTTTTTCTCTTGGTATTTCGATAGCTATTACATGGGCATAGAATCTTGTTATCAAATCCTATAGCATATTTCTTTGAAAACTGAATAAATGATTCAACACTAGCAATATACTTAGCACTAAACCTATCTCTATCATCAATCCAACTTTTGTCCATAGCTGCGATTTATACACATTAAGGTTTATTTAGTTGTAGAAGTGTGATAAATAAGTTGTCCAACCTAGTATGTAAGGCATAGTCAAATTAGCTAATGCATTGACCACATTAATTAAGATTAGGTTTGTGTTGCACTCTTTAATTTTGGTTACATATTGTTCGATATAACATATCTTACTAAAATTCATAGGGTAACCCCAGTAAAGCTTAAGGCACTATGCATATTGTATTTTTCATTTTTCAAGTTCAAGGATAAATTTTTCACTTTTAAATTCTTTGACTACTTAATTCCAAGAAAACTATCTTTTGCATTCCTTAAATTTTCTTCTTTCTTCATATCATGGGAAGCCATCTAAGTTTATTATGTAGATTCCACTGAACATCTAAGATTCAACTTCCAGCTCTAACTCATCACATTCTCATATCAAAATTCAACAAATGTAGAAATTCATTTCATAAGTAGCTGAAATTTTGAATGTATTAGACTACTTACCAGATAATACTTTCACAATCTACAAGCAGCTCCTTTGTTAGATTTTTTTGCTCTTTGACTCCCCCTAGGTATTCATCCCCCTTGGCCCAAAGTATCCAACAAGTGATCACTTTCTCCCAAAGCTTATATAGAATCATATATTCCAGTCCTTGAAAATCCCACCCCACCCCATTGTGGATCAGAAAATGTACAGTTTGTAGAATATTAATCTAGGCATCTGCCAGTTTTAAGTTCATTCAATTTTTTAAATTAGTTTTGGAACTTTTGAAGTGTAAATCTCAAAAACCAGATGTGCCTAAAAATGGAAATAATTTTCAATTTGGAAGAAGATAAACAAATATGCCTAAAAATATAGGATTCCAACATCCACTTCAATCCAATCTTGGGCAATATGCACGGCACTTACTGTGCATGAAGAGCATAAAGTCCATTCATGCAAATTAGAATGTACATATAACATTGTTTGATGGAATATTATTGGAGGAGAGACTTGTTGATTTGGAATGCATCCCACACTTGAGATTGTTTCAAGGATTGTTGGTCACTTTATGACTTGTTGTTATATTAGTTTATTTCAAAATTTGACGAGTTTACTTTATGACTAGTTTACTTACCCCCAATCTCCCCCCTTCAATGTGCTTGACCACGAAGCATTGCAGGTGGTGCAGGAGCAGAGAACTATTGTAAACTATCAGCTTCTAGTATTGGCTTATCGAAAAGATGAACTAGTGGTGCTTCAAGTTGATTGAGCATGCTAGAGTTCTCCAATGTCAAAGTGATCATCGTTGGGTGTTGGATGTGGAGATCAAACTGGTTGAGCATGAGGAGGTGGCCTAGCTCCTCAACTAATTCAACTACATCCTAGTTTTCTCCCAGCCAAGATACAGAAACAGTTCCACCAGTTCTGCAATAACTAGAACGTGCTCAAGTTCTGCCACTATACAATTTGGAGTCCATCTATTTTGCAACCCGAATGACTCCCGTGTATAGTAGGATGGGTAAATTAACCTATAATAAAATGACAAGTAGCTAAAAAAATATATTACTTTTCTTTAAAAGAAATAAAAAGAGCCAAGAGATTGATCCAAACTAAGATAGAACCTTTTTCTTACTGAGGTTACTTGGTACTCTTTAAAAAAAATTTAAATCTTTTTTATACGAGTCTTTTAATATGCTGTTGGGGTCTTTTGATATAAGAAGACCCAATAAACTTTTTAGTTAATAGTCTAAATTAGTCCAATAACACTTAACATAAAATTTGTCAATTCATAGAAGATGACTAGGAAAATACATAGAAATCAAGGTAGATAAGAAAAGAGCAATATAATGCAGGTGGAAACAATAATGTATGGTCTCTTGACGTAGCACGCCTACATTTTTTTGCCCACAAGTTGAATGATCTATTCAAGTTGTCGACAAATGGCCTTTTAATGCTTTTAATATAAGCTACATTGACTCTTCTCTAAACCCTCCTTTCCTCCTCATCCTCTCTTCCCCACCTTATAGTCCTTATCTCCAATGCATTGCACAACTCAAACTCCATCACCTTAGTTTTACAGAAGTTAATTCACAATCAATTTTTCTCCATTAAAGCGCACCTTCCAAGCAAGTCATAAAGTGTATAGTTCCCATATTTTGGCATGTGGCTTGTACAAATTAATTTGGAATTTATAGTTTCATTTTGATAGTATAGCTTTATTTGATTTATGGTTTTCTGTGCTAGATTGCCTTAGCTTAAAAATTCCAATTAAGCCTTCAGAGAACTGCGGGATAATATTTTATGCCACAATTATACATGACTATTTGTCCTTGACCCATTCTAATAATTAGAGAGAATAAATCCAACAACTAAAACCATATAAACAAGTCTCCAGCCACAACACAATGCGGATTTAATATCAGTGAATTTGGACATAGCTGCAAAGAAAGGTCTCCTTTTGTAAATGCTCCAATAAAATAATAACTAAAAATAACATTTTCTAATAATTATAATATATTATTTTCCACCATCTCAATGTCAATAGTAATTGTTTTTAGGACCTATTCAAACATGTTCAAAACCTACTATATTCAATACAGTCCTAATAAGGACCCTTCATTCATCACAACTAAAAGATCCTCAAGTTGGCAAGTCTATATCAAGTAGGATTCTTTTGGGAGCAACAGGAAACATAGGAGTCTCCTTTCATCATACATTCCATTTGGGCCATTTCAGCAAATTTGGTTTATCCATCTTTTCTTTGGCAATTCAAACCTTTTGCAATAGCAAACCACACATAAATGAAATTTAAAAACCCAAACATTTTAGAAACATTTGGATCATTCCCATTTCCACAAACAACCAATTTGCTTTCATTATGAACAACTAGCATATTATGACATTATAAGAGTTGGTTTTTAGATAAACTATTTTCTAAAATTTGGAATAAGATCTATATTTTTTAGAGGAAACACTAAATCACTCCACACACATTAATTTAGAATAAACCAAATCAATGGAAAAGGAAAAATTACAACATGCACGAACTTCTTTGTAACTGAGATAATGAAAGTCAAATGTTTGGGAAGTAGTAAGAGGAGAGAGAATGAAAAGTGTGTGCGTCATAGGTGTTAAGGCAATGTTTAATAAGGGGACAAGGGGGAGACAACTCCATATCCCTCTTATCGCATGTTAGATATATCATGTAAAATTCCAATGGATCCAAAATAAATCCAATTCCTCTTCCTCGGTGAATCAATTAGAAATTTAAAATGTCACCATGAGCCTTAAGGATACGCAAAATTTTGCATCTACTGACACTTTGACCTTTGTAATACTGTGAGAGTCACAAAGAATGACATTGATTCACAAAGATCAAGAGAGAGACAGAGAAAGAGATGGAATGCTTGCTCGACTTTGTTAAAGAAGACATACAAGTAAAATTAAAAAAAGAAACAAGGAATCTAAAGACTAAAATCAAACAAGCCTAACTAAACATATAGAGTCTGGACATAAAATCGTAGATCCAAATAAAACCCATAATAGAATAAAACCCATAATCAAAGAAACCTTAACTGAACAAAAATCATAGATCCAAATAAAACCCCTAATCGAAGAAACCCTAACCAAACCAAAAATCGTAGATCCAAATAAAACCCATAATTGAAGAAACCCTAACCGAACCAAAAAACTAGATGAAACACATAATCGGA
Source organism: Thlaspi arvense (assembly GCA_911865555.2). Lineage (NCBI taxonomy): Eukaryota > Viridiplantae > Streptophyta > Magnoliopsida > Brassicales > Brassicaceae > Thlaspi > Thlaspi arvense. The sequence continues at coordinate 171,604 of CAJVSB020000708.1, read as the reverse complement.
GAAATCTATGTAAACAGAGACATCAGAGAAGCAAACAAAACCAAAATTGGAGCTCAACAAACAACAATAAACACTTAATGTACCTTCATGAGAGGAAGGCTAGAGACGAAGTTAGTATCGACTAGCTTGAGTGGCATCAGAGTCAAGGCAATGCCAGATAAGGCTAGAGTCAGCGTCAACGTAGGGCATACGAGTCGTAAGTCAACAAGTAGATGAAAGGGCAAAATGGTGATGGATGGCAATACAAGCAAGGGGTAAAGCCCGGTATCTAGGTTGGACTATGTTAGAAAGTGGGGAAGTGTGAAACTAGTGAAGGGAAGTGATGGAGGGAAATGAAATAATTTCCTCAAACATTAAAGAGATGCTTAGAGATGGGGTTGTGCATCTGCAAAAGTCCGCAACATTCATTTTTCTTTTAAGTTCTCTATATGTAAAACACATACATTTTCAATATTATATATACTCTATAATGGTGGCACAAAATATCTAAATATAAATATGATAACTACTTGTAATTATCATGATAAGCACATTTCTGCTTATAAATATATTCTAACATAATGTAATCTTCTTTTTGTAATTAAGATTTTAATTTTCCTACACTTGGATTTAATTATACTCAAGGGTAAAAAATAACACATAGTGATAGAAGTCCATCTTTATATTACTAAGTGAGATGGGCTTCAATGTGATCCAATTTTTTTTGGATCTAATCTAGATTGAATAAACAGGATTTTATTGGATTTTGGATAAATTTTGGGTTTAGTATAAATAGATTCGAATTCAATCGCTTTACAGATCCATAAAATTAGATCAATTTTTAATCCAATCAACATGGATTCCACACTTTGCACCCCTAATCTTCAATGAACAAGTTTATTGTCTAATAGTGCCTTCTTGTATGATTGTTTACTTATTAGGTGGCTACATTGATAATACATCTTGGATTACCCTTATTATTATGTTTACATTTGTATAAGCTCAAGTATATACTTTGACACAGTTATTATAATAGAACTTGATATACATTGGGCCTACTTAACTTAATGTTTGGTTACAAACTAATATTTAGTTGGGTCTTAATAATTAAATGGACTATATTAATTGCTCCAGGTATAATTTTTAGGGTCATAACTTTCCTATATTGGTTTAAGTCTAATTCTAATTGAATGTAGTCCTAATATAGCGTAAACCAATTTTGATAAATGTGAAGTAAGTTAGATAGAAATGAATCTCTGTCTTTGAAGAATTTTGTTCTCAGAAGTTTAGCTTCTACAGGAGATTATTGTAACACCCTCATCTTCTATCTTTTTTTGATTACCTTCCTCACACATATATAAAATTGAATCCATTTGACTTCTAAAAAGGGTTACTAATCATTAACATTTCAAGGAATTTTTAATGAATTATTGTGCTTTTGAATGATTGATTTTTTCAATCTTTTCAATTGAGAGGGGGGGGGGGGAGGTGATGGTAGTGTAGCTTGTTATATTGGGAATGATAAACAGTTCGAGGTCCAATTAAGATTTGGATTTTGTTTTCATGTTAATACTTATATGAGTAAAAATATTTTCTTAGATTTAAATAATTCTTACTACACTTGATATATATTGGGCTACTTACTTATTGTTGGGTTAGAAATTAATATTAGTTAAGTCCTAATAACTAATTAAATCAACCATATTAATTGGGTTATAAAATAAATCATATATTGAGTCTCAAATAATTTTGAATCAACATTGACAATTGTTCAATTAATTAATTTAGTTATGTTGAGTGCCATTATATTTAGATAATTGTGACTAATTTTGTTACTCTATAATTAATTAACCTATTAAAGTATGAGTAGTTTGAGTAGTTTTTTATAATATTTTATTTCTTATTATTTTTATATTTTAGAATTTCAATATTTTATTTAAGTTTTGACATGAAAAATTAGTAATTACTAATCAAAAGAGCACTAAGAACGCTGTGCATAATTAAGCAAGGAGATTATTTTAACATCTTGATTCTTTTGCAAGGACTTAATCGAGCAAAATTGAAATTCTAGGTTCTTTTGGCAAGGTTTAGGTTGGAAATTTAAAGGTTCTAAGAGGTTTAATCATGACTAAAAAGATTAATTTGATTAAGTAGAATACTTGAGGGACCAAAGAGAAAAACTGTGCATCATAACCATCATCTTCTTCTTAAGGTTAAACCAGGCAACCTACCCAATCTCCCTCTCTATTCTGTCTCTCTCATCTGTCGCTGGAATTCGTCGACTCCTTCAAGTCAACCATAAACACTACCTCATCTTTGTCTTTTCCCACCAGTATGGCTCATTTCTATTTCCCCTTTCTCCTTCCTCCTCGGCTTACAGATCTCCGGCTAACCCGACCATGACAGACTCTCGAAGCTAACAGACTCTCGAAGCTAGCTGCCAACTGAAGTAGAGTGTGAATAGGTGACCGCTATTCAATGTATCTCTCTACCCTTATCCTTTATTCTCTGCTTTTTGGCAAAACTAATTGTGACAGCATGCCACTGACCTCTATCTCTATTCTCTCTGGCCATCAAGATAGGCTGACTTTCTAGTTCATCCTTCACACTAGTAGTGCCTATTTCCTTCTCTGAACACACAATAGGTCTTTATTCCTTTTTTACATTTCTTCTTCATGGAGCTCGTGGACCTTGCCTCTTTCTCTTCCTACTCTCTCCCTACCTTATCTTCATTCGAGCATCTTTATGTATAAAAAAGATCTACTTTTCCCCATTAATGGTGGATTAGTGATGAGAAGCTTCACTCCCTTTGAACTTTTGGTGCTTCTAGAGTTCTTAATTATGAGCTCATGAGATTCTGTCTTCATTTGTTCGGTTCTCAGCTATTTATTTTAACTTCAACAACATATCTCCATTTTAATTACAAGTAGATATGTTTCTCTATTCAACCAAACCTAGGACCGATTCTTGGAGGTAATGATTTGTTCAGTTACAAGCATAACTTTGTATGGTTACAAGGAAAGGCCCGTATAGTTACAAGCACATCCAAGTTTATTTACATGCATATGTCTTCTATAATAAAACGAAGTGTAAACCCAGTCACACAAGCATCTATTAGTTCAGCTACAAGTAGGATTCCATTTAGTTACAATTAGACGTTCCAAGCATTTTTTTGTTTAGTTACATACAACATGTCCCTCTATTCAACCAAATCTAAGACTAAGTCTTAAAGGCAATGACTTGTTCAGTTACAAGCATAACTTTGTATGATTACAAGGAGAGGCTCGTATAGTTACAAGCACTTCTAAGTTCAATTACAAGCATATATCTTCAATAATGAAACGAAATGTAATCCTAGTCACACAAACATCCATTGGTTCAATTACAAGTAGAGTTCCATTTAGCTACAAGCAGATCTCAATTCAATTCTAAGCATATCTCCATTCAATTACATGCAGTATGTCCCTCTATTCAACCAAACTTGGGATTAAGTCTTAGAGGCAATCACTTGTTCACTTATAAGCATAGTTTTGTATGATTATAAGGAGAGGCCCGTATAGTTACAAGTACATCTAAATTTAGTTACATGCATATATCTTCAATGATGAAACGAAGTATAAACCTAGTCACACAAGCATCCATTGGTTCAGTTATAAGTAGGGTTCTGTTTAGTTACAAACAAATCTCAGTTTTGTGCCAAGTATATCTCTATTCAATTACATGGAGATATGTCCCTCTATTCAACCAAACCTAGGACCAAGTCTAAGAGACAATAACTTGTTCAGTTACAAGCATAGCTTTATATGGTTACAAGGAGAGGTCTATATAGTTACAAGTACATCTAAGTTCAATTACATGCATATATCTTCAATAATGAAATGAAGTGTAATTCCAGTCACAAAAGTATCCATTGGTTTAGTTACAAGTAGATCTCAGTTCAGGCTCATATAATAGGTATTAGAAGCTATGGGAAGCATACTTACCTAAACAAAATATATAAGCCACCTTCAAATTTAAGAATCACTTGATATAATATGTACAATGTGAAATCATATGTTTTAAGCACTTTGTCAAGAACAATAGCAGCATAAAGAACATATATTGAGTGAAAATTATGGTAGTAAATTTTAATCTATTGTGAATTTGGCATCAAAAGCTTACTTGAACTCTTTTCGACTTGTTGTTGACATAATCACCCACTCCCTATTTTCTCCGATGAGTATAGTCATGGACCTCAACTTGGTTGGCCCTCATCCCACCTTGTTCCTAGTGTATTAATTCATTAAGTGAATAATTTACATAAATAAATGTAACCAAACTGTGACTATGATAAAAAACTTACCATTCTATGTTTGTGCTCGACAAAGGAAATGGAACTGCCAGTGTGCTTTACAATTGATCTATCTTTTCTCAGTCAATCTGTTCTCTCTGGTTTATATGCACTTATTTTGATAGTTTGGTGCATTTATCCAGCCATTGCAGATTGCCTCCCGGTCAGTGATGAGCATGTATTTGGGTATAACCCTCATTAGATCCCTTGGGTCATCACTCCCAACTTGTTGGATTGCTACTTTCTTTATTCTATGAATTGTGTTCTTGTAATTTCTCTTGTGGGTTTGCTCCCATGAGTACTGTATACCGGCATCATGGCATGACAACCATATGTACATCTCTTATCAAAATTAGAATGGTTTTGTGAAATTGCAAATATGTAAATTGGAGATGCTTGTTATTTAGAACAAATAATAGTTTAGATATATAGTATCATTTTAAATTTATTAAAAAGGTTGTCCTCCCTATCCTAAGGGACTTGCTCCCATGTGGCATGTGACCCCATATACCTCCTAAGAATGGACTTTATTTGGTGAGTGACACCCTCGGGAATGAAGCTGCCACATGCAACGTAAATGAAGTTTAGTTACAGCAATATGTGGATAAGTTAAGATTAAATAATAAAATTAGACCAAGTTAGAAGTAATGTTTACCCATCTGAAATAGTTGGATGAGTTGGCGGTCATTAATATGGGTAGGCTCAGAACTCATAGAGTCGGGCTGACCCCATGTGCTGTGCTAAAAGGAGAGGGTTGCCATCATGTGCGACGCTAGATGGAGAGGTTGGCCCCCAGGTGCAACGTTGGATGATGTATCCACCGTCCGCTTATCAGCCACTAACTCATTTCAAATATTGAAGTCGACAATTGCTTGGTCAAACGTCCAAGACACCTGGTCACTAGTGTGCCTGTCACCAAGACCACGCCCACCTCTACCATACCTACCAAGTCCCTAGCCTCTGCTATAAGACATGCTACAAATACAATATGCATTGCAAGTGTAATCTTTTCATAAATTCAAATTTTGACAATTAACAGGATAAAAAATAGAGGTTACCTGATTGGTTTTGTCAAGTGAAATAGAGTAGTAGATAGCTGGATGAGTTAATACTGAAGAGTTCAACAAAATCACAAGAACAGTTCGACAAACTGGAAAATAAACATTCGATAGCTTGTCGAACTTGAAACAAAAACCAAATATTGTAAACATATACGGAAAATTGCCATTTACAATAGTAGAATTACATTTATAAATATTTTGAAAATGTTATTTGACAGTTCAATACAAAAGTGACTGGTTGCTATTATTTGAATCAAAATCTTCAAACTCAAGTTCAGATTCATCCGTATCTCCTTCTTCAAATTCCACATCCTCTTCATCTTCATTTCCATCCTTTCCCTCTTGTACCCTTGGCTACAATTGGATGGGTCAAAGTTCCTCACTAGGTACCTCAATTGGTGCCGCACTATGATCTACTAAAGGTACCTGGATAATCAAGTTCAATAGTAAACAAAATCTGAAATGGTGCTGGTCTGCGTTCTTTTTGAAATGGAGTATCAGGTATAGGAAGATCGCGTTCACTCTACCTTGCCAAAAGGGTCATCTGAATTCTACTTCTTGATTTTACTCTACACATTGCATGCTAGTCACATCTCTCCCTAGTGTTTCTGGGAGAAACTTGTGTAGTAGACTTGTTGGGCTTGTTGAGCCAATACAAATGGATCCTTAGTGTTGAGCTTCCAATTGTGATTAATTTCAACAAGCCTAAATCATGGATTCACTCTAACATGGCAAGGGGACACATTAAACCAATGGCATTTCAATAAATGACATGGTTTTCCATTCCAAAGTATTCCAATTCCAGCACCTCTTTCAACAATCTATAATAATCAACTTCATCCTTGCTCCATGAACTCCCCAGCACATAGACACCACTATTCATTAGGATTTATGTCACCCATAATCAGGCATGTAAAATTTATGCCCATTTACATAATAACCATTATATGTTTTCATCAACTGACTAGCTCCTTGTGCTATGCGGCAAATGTTTACATCAATCAATGCTCAAGATCTCTCACATGTGAAGTTGTATTTACGTAATTTAAGCTATTACGATACAATTAGTGGCTGAAACTATAAGTTTGTTATATGTACATAATCCTACAACCATCGCGAGAATTTGGAATCCTGTAATCTTCCCAACTCCTTCTCTGTAAGGCTTGGGTATAGCTTATACATGTCTTTATCAAACTTGCTGGACAAATCCAAAAAATAATCACAATAAGTAAGTTAGGACTATTTCTGAGAGCATCACAAACTGCATGTTATGAGAACTAACGTGGTAAAAGAAACAATTTCTTCACAATTTTGGGAGCACATATCTATGTGTTGCCTAATATTCTATGTCGTTGTGGAAATATTGCCAATTTCTTTGAGTCCAAAGAGGTCTACCCGATGACAAAAAATTGAAAGCTCTCTACACAACTCCACTTCCCCACCATCGTTATTTTTGTGCACTTGATTTAATCTGGTGTGTATATTGAAGTCAAAGTATAAAGAGCAAAATGTCAACACTTCCTCAATAATGTATGTCTCCACAATAAAAGCTTCCACATGAACACATTTTTTCACCTTTGCTTTAAACGGCGTAAAAACATGTGAAAATATAGAGAATATATTGATTTGTGTAAGTGATAATCTTGTCTGTTTCGTGCAACCTTCCCACAAAGGTTCCTCAACATCTTTTAATAATTGATAGAACTTCTCAGCTTCTAGGTTGGGTGGTTGTTCCCTATCCATTGGATGCTCATTCTTAGGAAATGACCAATCAAAATTTAGTCTTGCAACATCCAAGATCGTGTCTCTAATCCCAAGTTGTCATCATTCTTGGATGTAGAAGTTTTACTAATTAGATCTCCCCGAAAAGATTCCCCATGAATGTTGCAGGTAGTGTAGCCTTTCTCAAAACCATAACGTATGAGGTGATTCCCCATGAATGTTGCAGGTAGTGTAGCCTTTCTCAAAAACTATAACGTATGAGGTGATAGTGTACAGTTTCACAGTCATTAAATTTCTGATTGTGACACTTTAAACAGGAGCATTTTATACAACCATTATCCACAATCTCTGGATAGGAATATGTGAAATCCAGAAATTGTACTACCCCCCTAGTAAACTCGTCCCTTAGAAACCCATTTCCATTCAAGCACTGATACATCTATTCCTGATTGATAGCCATATTCTGCGAATGGCTTATTTTGGGAGAAGAATAAGTAACAATATTAACGAATTTTAATATTATCTAAAATTCCATTTCTATAACTATAAGCGAGTTATACTATTTGTATGGCAAATAGTCATATAGATTGTGACAGGAAGCAAACTGGAAAAACTAAGAAAACAGAGCATAGATTCTATATATTAATCCACCCAATATAACCTTGTATAGAAAATCATATAAACTTTCAGAGCATAGTAATACTGAAAGAGCAAAAATTGGTTTGATGAAATTATGCAAAAAACTAAGGATAGAAAGCATTTACAAATAATAGAAATAATACCACGAGTAGGAATGCAGTTGCGAGGAGAAACACAGAATAGTGGCCCATAGTCGCACCCTAGAGAAAGCAAGGCACTCGGCATCGTGTGAGTTGTCTCTCTCTCTCTCTCCTTCTATTTATGTGTTATCATAATGTAAGTCAACATGTATGAGACAAACTTGCGAGGGGAGGGAAATGAATTTTGAGAATGTTTTAAACTACCCGCCTTGTGATGTCCAAATTTGGTGAAGGGCACCCTTGTCACTTAAGTTTTGGGAAACAAAAAAAAAATCAAGAAATTGGGTAAAATGATTTCTAACTATTAAATTTCTATAATTAAACAAGATACATATATTAATTAATAGAAAATATATTTACAATCCTGTTTCTCTCTCTCCTCCTTATCCCTCTATGTCTGTATATATATATATCCACACATGTGTATATATATATTTATCTACACGTGTGTGTGTATATATACATGTGTGTATATATCACGTATCTGAAATGGGTGTTCAATAAACTGAACCAAACCATTTTAACAATGATGAGATTGTGGTTTGGTGTGGTTGGTTCAATTTGGGAAGGAATGGAATTGTGCACGGTTTCGTTTGATATTTGACGTTTAAACAAACTGTACAAATCAAACAAAACTGTATATTATATTCTATATAGATATATATATCCATACATGTGTGCATACATATATATATATATTTATACACGCACACACACATGTATGTATGTATATATGCAATAGTGAGTTATAATTTTTCACGCATCTTAAATGGGTGTCCAACAAACTAAACCAAACCACTTTAACAATGATAAGACTACGGTTAGATTTGGTTGGTTCAATTTGGGAATGAATGAAATTGTGTACGGTTTCCTTTACTATTGACATTCAAACAAACTAAATAGACTAACAAAATCGTATATTACATACTTTATACATATGTATTTGTATTGGTGTGACTGAATGTACTCTATAAATATATTTGTTGGATAATGTATAATTGCTATAATCAATTGATATAAATATGAATTTGTTCAATAAATATAGTCCATTCTATGTAGTAAATCAGCAACCGTGATTTGAAACCAAAACTGTAAACTATAGTTTGTTTTGGTTTCTAAAAATTTCAAACCATCAGGTATGGTTAGTTTCAAAACAGAGCAACAATTGAATTTCATATATATTTTTTAACTGAGTTGATATGTGCTTGTAACTAGTACGGGTCTATGCTTGTAATTTAACAGAACTATGCTTGTAACTGAATGCTCGGCCACTGCAACGCTTGGAGATTATGCTTATAACTGAACTGATTTATGCTTGTAACCAACTAGTGCCAATGCTTCTAACTTAACAGAACTCTACGCCTAGAGATCATGCCTATAACCAACTCGGGTCAATGCTTGCAACTTAATTGAACTCTGGCTACAACCGAATGCTTGGCCACTGTGACGCTCGGAGATTATGCATGTAACTGAACTAATTTATGCTTTAACCAATTAGGGTCAATGCTTGTAATTTAACGGAACTCTATGCCCGGAGATCATGCTTGTAACTGAATTAAATTTATGCTTGTAACCAACTCAAGTGAATGCTTGTAACTTAACTGAACTCTGGCTGTAACTAAGCGCTCGGCCACTATGACACCCGGAGATCATGCTTGTAACTGAACTGATTTATGCTTGTAACCAACTAGGGTCAATACTTGTAACTTAGTGGAACTCTGCCTGTAATTGAACAGAACTCTTCTATAGACTTTTAAAAGGTTCTGTCGTACTAATGATTACGTGCACGCCTTCTCTTCCCTATACAGACTCTCTCTCTGTAGCCCATAAATGCTACTATGACTAAATGATATGATAACCACTCCAACCACCTGAAGCGACGTAGAAAACCAAGCGATGCCACAAGCACTGAAACCCTTCTCCTACCATCATCCGAGCACCACCAAAACGAGCACCCACAACCCACCACACTTTGTCAACCCGAAGGAGCAACTACCAAGGAAGCTTGTAAGCTCTCTCTTCCTTCCCTCATATCTGTTTTGTGCCTTAATTTTGTTTCTCACCGTCTGTATATTTTGCACCCCCATGTTACTCATTGTTTTCTATATATTTTGCTTTCCATTGATTGAGCATTAATGAAACAAATGATAAAGTGAATAGTTATATAATATTTGTCCAATATTATATGTTTTCTATTTTGTGGATTGTGGGCAATCTTAGCAAATCTATCTTTTTTGTGTGAGTTTACAAGCATGTGCTGTGTATTAATCATCCATAGCATGGTTCATTATTATTTTGCCATTGTTGCTTATATAGAATGGCATGTAAAAGAGTTTGTATTGAAAATGGACTGGAGGCTTGCTATTGCTTCTACGAGCAGCAAAGATAAAGCCTCAATAAAGGATTTAGACAGACGTGTTAGTTGGGTACATCTTAGGTAATATTGTCTATCTTAAAATTCATAACATTGTACAAAATATGCAACTAACAAAGTATTATTGATTATAGGCATTACTTCATGGCTCAAATGCATGAACGTACAGCTCAGGATTCGCACAGGGTCATCAAGCCATTCTAAGTGCATAGAATGAGCAGCCCCCCTCTGAGAATGAGAAGTATGCTAAAGCTACCAAAAGAAGGTGAGCAGCCTTCAAGGACAAATATCATATAGAGTGATGCAAAGTCTCATGATGTAAGTACTAAGTTACGAGCATGAGTATGTTAAACTATAATAACGATTATGTTAATGATAAATTTTCAAGCAAACAGCTACAATCTTACTACTATAAACATATCAAATTATATACAAAAATATGCCAAATTACAAGCACTGAATTCTTACTTTTGGTATTATCGTGGAAATAGGTTGTTGTCCTGTCAAGGTGTTCTCTCGCAAAATTTCAGAAGTTAGTTGGACAACTAACTGAAGAGCAAAAGCAGCATGTCCAAGAGATGGGTTTTAGGGGTTTGCTGGAGGTTGACTGGAAACTGTTGGGCCTAGACTCTATGTGGAATTGGTTAATAATTTTAATTGTTATAGAAGAACAATGGTTGTCCAGGGCCACAGGACTAAGGTCACAGCTACGAACATTGGTATAGTACTTGACATACCTTTGTCTCAGCCGTCCGTAACTCTAAGTGACAAGATGGGCAGGAAAGTGTTTGCAAAAGTGCAAGCACTTAAGGGTGTAAGCCTAACTATTTTGGAGGTAAATATTAGGTTAGACAGTGTGGATACATTATTGAGAAGATCATTCATCTTGTACATCCTGACTGTGCTTCTTTGCCCAACCTTTAAGAATGCCCCTAGTATTAGACTCCTAGATACTATAGCTGACGTCAGCAATCCATCATAGTATAATTGGGGTCAACTAGTTTTGCATTCGCTGGTAATTAAGATCCAGGAGTTTAAGGCAGTTGGAGGATTCAAGAAATCATTCGGTGTGGTTGTACATTCTTTTTAATGGTAAGATCTGTTTTGTTGTCACATTTTTGGACTTGCATATTGTTACTTGAAATTTACAACTGATAGTTTTATTATTTAATCTTTACCAGCTATTTAACTTATACCATTACAAAAAAATGCACATATGGTAACGAAAACTTTTGTAACAATTGAAATTTGTCACGATAAGATGCTTTATTATAACGAAATTGTAGATTTTGATACAAAAAGATCCATCTTTAGTTACAAAGAAAGAATTTTGTTACTTTAAATAAAATATCATTACAATAGATAAACTTTTATGTTGCAAAGTGAAAAATGGTTACATAAGTTAAAATGTCGTTATGCTTAATATGGTAACATTTGAAAGAAAGTTTTTTGTAACAAATTTTTCTTCTTTTTGTAACATGAACATTTTTTGTTCAAAAAAGTTTCTTATTGTGACGTAAAAACTCGTTACCTTATGTTAACAGATTTTTTGTCTAATGTGATTAATATGGTTTACTTAATTAATTATTAAGACTTGATTAATATTGTTCATTTAATTAGTTATAAAGGTCTAATGAAATTTTAGGTGTTCACCTTGATATAATCATTTTAAATTTATTCACTTGCAAGTGCAAAATTTCAATGTCATTATTTTTATCCTTTTAAAACTCTTTGTTAACTCAAAACAATTATCTAACTCAAAAAGTAAAAGAAAATTTAAAAAAAAAAGACAAAAGGGTTTCAGATTTTCTTTTTTTGGGGGGGGGGTTAAATATGAAAATAAATAATAAACAAATAAAAGAAAAATAAATGAATAAAATTTTGTGTGATAAAATAAAGAAAAGTAAAAGTAAAAAAACAAAAATGAAAAAAGAGCTCAAATGAATGAATTAAATAGATAACTAGATTTTCAATAAGATTTTCTAAAATAAGTAAAATTACAATTTTCTGAGTAAGTTAACTGGATTTATTTTGACAAAAAACTATGTTGTTGTTTAAGAAACTTCTCCATTTTATTTATTTTTGTAAAATCATATAATCTAAGTTAAAATCTATTTTCTATTTTATTCTATGATTTTTGTTTTTTTTTTTTATTATTTGTCATTTGAATTTTTTTAATTTATGTACAATCTATTTTTTACATTAAAAATCCCACAGAATTAGTATACTTAATTTAGAATACAAGTTAATTAATTAGATTGAAGTCCCAACCACTTAGTTGAAACATAGCTCACTTAGAAATTTTATAAAAATTCACCTTAATTAATTATCAAACTTAACCCAATTAATTAATAATATGAAAATTTATTCACTCACAAGTGCATGGATAAACACTCTTTGAAGAATCGTTTCTTTCAAAGAAGCTGAATGTTGCTGGGTGTAACAAATTAAATTCTTGACTAAAAAAAATTATGTTACAATTTCAGAAAACTTTAAACAAAAACTGAAATTTCAAAAAATATTAAATTAAAACCAAAAATTGTTTGTATGCTTATAAGTGTGCCAAAAATGTGGAAGAGAATTCCAAAGTATGAAGGAAAACTAGTTAACCATTTTATTTGAAAACTTAAAAATTCATTTAAATAAATAATTTACTTCATAAGATAAGATTAAGTAGCCCAAATCTAGAGTGATGTTATGGATCAAGAACCAAAATGATTAATCTTCAATAGAATTCAATAATAATCCAAGTGGTAATAGGATTATTATCAAATTCTTTTTCATCCAACATTAAGTCCAAAGGGTAATGATGTAGACTAACAATCAATATTTTAAGCTCAATTAATTCAATGCATTCATCCAAAATTAAAGTTACAATTAAATTAAAAATCTTTAATCACAACCAAGAACTAACTTATAAAAAATACAACCAAATTCAGCAACATCCATCCTTGAAAACAGCTAGAATCCTGCATTACAAGACATAACTAACAAAATTAAAAAAGGAAAAAAAAGATGTTCTACACTCATATTTCAAATTTGAATCTCTCACTCAAAGAAGACATTTCTATTAACAAAAACAATTTGAGAACAACTTTCATCAATAATACCCACATTTTCCCACCGAGGAACTTGTAATTGATATTATTTATTAGTGATATATGTGGAACTTGAATTATTTTTAAGGATTATAGAAAGCAAATAAAACTAGGTGCATTTTTATTTTTTCCTAATTAATTAAATAAGACAAAGAATTCAATGGAAGGAATAAGGAAATTGATTAGTTTCTTTTACTTAATTTCGGTTTATCCCCTTTTTGTTAGTTTCTTTCCCATGACAATGAGTAATCCTTGCAGAGTATTAGTTGATAGCAATTTGAAGTAATGGACCTAATACCACGATGAAGATGGATAGACCAACAAAGTGTCACTCGAGATCTATGACTGGTGCAAGGATTGGACAGGCCTAATCCAAGGTGAGTACTCCACCAAAAATTTGGCAAAACCTCCCCTATAAATTGAACATTTCCCAGTTTATTTTAACCTGTCAAATAAACATTAATATCCTAATACTGAATTTAGGCAGTTTATAACAGTCATACAAACCAACATCACAAAATATTTTACAATTCATAGTTCTAAACAAAAAGAAGTGTTGTGATTAGTGAAGATTTTCTTGAAAATTTCTCAATTGCTTTACATTTGTCAGTAAATGAGGAAGTCAGATTTGGTCTTGCTTTGTCAGAATTTGAAAATACTAACATCAGGATTTGTGGTGAATTCAATATTCAACTCCCACCTACCCGTGCATCCCCTCACGGTATAATAGCACACATCAATACCAAGAGTCCATAGTATTATTCAAAAGCAAAAACCTTTATTCAAAAGAAAATTCATTATCATCTGCATCAATCAACAATATCCAAATCTTCTCAACAAGAAAAAGGGACAATAAATAGAAGCATTAATCATCATTACCCAACATGGGGAAAAAATACATTATTATGATCCTCATGCGTACAAGTAAAAGAAAGTATAATGTACTTGTCAGTTTATTTTTGTTATCTTTTTGGAAAGGACGTCCAAGAATGAAAATCATAGAAGGGAGACCTTGATACAACAATTGCACACATAGAAATTTAGTTCCACCAAATACAGAATGGGTTTACAGGGTATACAAATAAATGCATAATATATAAGTTCAATTCCTAATAAACTGAAAACAGACCTTCAGCATGGTATACAAATAAAATGCATAGAATAGAAATTTAGTTCCTAAAAGAACTTACAACAAACCTTCAACATATGAATTCCAATTCATTACATATATAGTAATTCCAATTCTATTTGGTTTAGGAAGGAGCAAAGTTTTGTTTTTTTTTTTTTCTTTTTGGCTGGGGATCGTGGAGAGGGGGCATATGAGGTCCGAACCCAAAAATTTATAGCATGTCATTTTGACTAAAGACTAAAAGCAATAAAAAGGGTCAATACAAATTTTCATCGCATTTAATTTAATTCCCTCCAAAAAGCATTGGGGGGAAAGCAACTTATAAGCATGCACATATAGCAAAGCTATATAGCAACTAGTGTGAACAATGATACAGTTGGAAGTACAAAATCTGATATTAAATAGAGGATTTAACACCACCTAAGCACACTAGTCAGAACTTCAAGACTTTCACATAATCAAATATCCAAAAAAATTATTACCTTCTTGTTCACCAGGAATGTAAAAGGGGATATTTGCTATTGCTATGACAACATAACATAGAAGTCTAGATTGCAGAGATTTCTAAATGTTGCATTGCCTGAGCTAAGAACTGGCTCCCTCAGACTAAGACAACTACCCATACAAAAAGCAAAGGAGGAAATATAAATCAAAACCATATAGAGAACATAGAGTCAAAATTTGACCTTTGCAACTGACCTTTGCAGGGTTGTCATAGCTTCTCCAAGTCTGTCTATTATTGGTTTCTGGAGAAGTCATAAAATAGATACCATCCAAATATTGAAATTTCAAGAGAGGGAGAGAGAGAGAGAGAGAGACTGAATAATCTAGCAAAAATTCTAGCAAAAACATTTAAGGACATCAACATATTGCAAGATCATATGTTTAGCAAACATGTAAATTCTTATGTGGAAAAACAAACTTGCTTGAACCACAAATATACATAAAGATGAGAAAGTTACAGATAGTATATGATCTAAGTTTTTGTGAATTAGTAAACTATAATACCATCTTAGGCTAGAGCAAATGTTCATTTCAAGGCTTTAACATCATCATTATAATGTTACATTAGTTTCAAACAACAACAAAATTAATATTGAAATCAAAGTGCAATTCTGAGTATTATAATTGAAAGTAGGAATAAAGTAAGTTCTCTATTCTCTACAGGTCACTTTAATAGTAGGGACAATAACAAAGTAAGTTCTCTGTTCTCTAGTTGTTTGATCAGCTTAGCTTTCCTTTCTTCATAAGTGAGGTTCTTCAAGTTGTACCTACATTACAGAGTAGACTGAGCAAATTTTATTTGAAAACAATTCACTCTAGCAGGATAATAATAGAACTATTAAAATTGACAAATACATAATGGTCAATACATGGTTGAGGGTGTCCATTTATTCTACCACATCAAAGCCCATAAGTTATTGATCAAAACAAAAGCATCCCATAGCATATGACTTTCAAAAACACTACTGATCTGAGAAAGCATTAAATGGCTGCAGAAAAAATACTACCACAGAGAGCTCTTATCTTGAACTAATTTTATTTAAAAGCATCAGTGAAGCAATCAATAGGTGATTAAATTTTACCCGGTGGACTCCTGAAGGCACTGGGATAATAACAACGATGTAAAATATTTGCAAGATTTCATTTCAATTTTATGTGTTCAAAATTCTGTCAGTGATGTTTGAGATGAAAGTTTGGCTTATTAAAGGAGGGCAAACCTTGGGACCAACCCATGATTTAAAGCTGTACATAGATAACTTGTGTTGGCTTGAACTCAACAGAGAATAAATGAACTTTTCTATCAACTAGTTTAATTTACTTTTACTTGTACTTATGCTAGGATCAACTTTCTTGCTTTCATGAACCCTGGCCAGTATTATTTGATATTTTCTGCCTTACTTCTTTAGAGAAGTTATATGTTATGTATTGTACTAGTTCTTGTAAGACAATTTCTATTTATGTATTATACCAGTCCTTGTAAGACCATTTTCTATTTTTTGTTTTATTCATAGGCCACTTTGAGTCGTCTCTATGAAGACTTGGATATTCCTTTCCAAGATGCAATGCTGAGGTATGGCAGGGAACTTTAATTTAAAAGTTTTGTTTTACTTAGCTTCATGAAAATCCATGTTGCTAATCTATTTCAAATGGCAACAGACAATGGGGACCCACAGGGGTGGGGGAGGGATGAGAGACTGCCATTACTAGGGCTACACATAATTGGATGAACACCAAATACAATTGCCTTCCCAAGTGTTCTCATGATTATGCTATATAATTATCAGTTTCAAGGATCATAATGTTTCAAGGCAATGGCCCCATATTTAAAATTCTGAACCCATGCCAAACTCCAACATTGTGAGACCCAAAGTTATTATTTAAAATGTGCTGAACATGAATGAAAATATTTAGTGGTGCATACCACAAATTTGTTTCCTCATATGACTAATATGTTTCAAACAATTCCATTGAGATTAAACACCCATAAGAAACGTTTCCATTTTAATGATTTTGCACTAAGAACAACACATTAACTACAATGAAAGTGGAAAAGAAAATGTTGAATCACAACTTTGTATTGGGATGACATGGACAGATCATGCAAAAATACAGAGCGATAAAGTGATCCATCCAAATGGGACTAAATCATCATACACCAATATAATCACCACAAAACACAGAAAACAAATTAGTTGAATTTTTTGTTCCACCTCTACATAACTGCAACTTGATATATATTTATGAGATCATTCAAACTAGTTTGCCAACTAAACAAACACAACTCAACCACAAGGTTAAAGTGTTTTTGTACAGGAGACTAAACATAAAAATGACTTGCCTAGCTACATTCATATTAAGCACAGTTGAGATTTCTCACACGTGTATAGTAAATCTGTAATGGAAGAAATCAAGACCTGATCACAAGCTTAACCAATAAAAAAATCATATAGAAATCTAAGAAAAATAGATAACTATAAAATAGGGAGTATAACGACATTGACAAATACGAAGAATGTAGATACATCTAATGTACTTTTAATCTAGAGATGGTTGAAAAAAGATATTTCAAATTTTTGCCCACATTGAAACAGAGCATCAAAGAAGAGGTTATAGGAAAAGAAAAGTAAGCCACCTAACACTCTTTAGGAGCTCCAGTACAAAGAACCTTATGGTCAATAATAAAACCACAAAAAGAAAATACACAAATCCTAGATAAGACTTAAGTCATAAACAAAATACATAACAAATTGAGAGAAAATAGGCCTAGCAGAATAGAAAATTTATAATCACAGATAGCAGAGAAAAAGGTAAATCAGCTTGGACACAAATGTGCAAGAGCACCTCAACCCAGGTGAAAATAAATGAAAATATCAGACAGATCAAGATCGAGCACGAAACAACGATATCCTTGGAAGAGAAAGAACTGGATTAATTGTGCATTTAGGACTTAAGACAGATGCATCGATTGAAAAATTACTCGGAGCCAAAGAAGGGGATCTTATAAATACAGATGGTGAATGGATAACAAACATCTGTGAACCATAAAAGCGATGCTCGTTTCCATCTCCAGAAATTTCTCAAAATTCAAAAAGAAATGATTCCCTGTGAACAAATCCAAGACCAAAAGCAGAGAAAACTAGTCCCAATTTGAATCTGTAGATCTTCGATTTGAGAGCAAAATGCAAGTATGAACTTAAAAATGGGGGATTAGTAGATTACCTAAGACATGACGACGAAGTATTGATGTCACGTCCCGACCAAGTCGGGACAGGGATAACTGTAGTGTTCATATATCTTGCATACATGCATTACACATGCCATATTAGTGTGCCTAGCTTGAAAATAATTATTCTTAGGAGTCAATAAGAAAAAAAAAAAAAGAGAAAAATAATAATAATAATAATAATAATAGATACCCTTACATGGTTACACAAATAATTAAGCTAGCATTTATTTTTTCAAGTTCACTTAGCATAGCAAAAAAAAAAAAAAAAATCTAGAATTCTTAAATTTAAGGTTAGGAGCATCCAAAAATTTGAGAACTTTCAAGGGATTGAGATAAGAATTTAGAGAGATAAATTTTAGTAATTGGGAATCTTTGAGGACATCTCAAATTAGAGGATTAAGAATTAATTAGTGAGTTAATTGTAGATTAAATTTCTAAATCAAGAGGGGTATAGGTGCAAAAATTAGATGATAAAGAGAGAAATTGAAAACAACAAACAAGTGAGGGCCTTCTTTGCAAATACTCCTAAATATGCCTTATATCTTTAGACAACCCACTTGAAATTAAGTTGAACAACCCAGTCCAGCCGAGCAACTAGAGAGAGAATAGAAGGAAAAGGGTTTTGAGGAGCAAGGGAAAACGTGAGAAGAGGATTGAAGGTAAGTGATTCTATTGGGAAATCTTTTAATTTCTTTGCATTTTCTTGCTTGATTAGGTTTTCATCATCTAGATTTTCCTTTTCATGGCTGGAGTTTTGTGTAGAGAACTGAAATTTCGTGGGATTGCATGCTGTAGGAACTGAACATGATAGGAGGAGGAGATACAAGAAATTGTTGCTTGTTTTGAGGAGTTTTGGAATGAAATCTGTATTGCTGTAATTTTTCTGCAAATTAATGGTTTATTTATGATCTAAACTGCTGTAAATGTTGCTAGGAATTAGGGAGAAGAAGAGGGGAGTAAAGTTGTAGCTAGAATGGAGGGAGTGTTTGGCAAAATAATGAAAAAATGGAAGCTGGAATCTCAGCTGGAAGAAAACAGAGCATCTACAGAAATTTCTGCAATGATGCTTGCTTGGGCCGAAATTTATGGAGGATTTAATTGGGGAAAAACCAAGTTAGGAAGGTGTATTAAGTGTATAATTGGCCACCTTAGGAAAGGGATTAGTGATTGACACCATTTGAATCAATTTACACTACTTGAGGAAGAGGAAATGAAAACAATACCTATGCTGTCAAACTGGAATTTTCCAGCAGTGATGTACTGGGTTTGTCTTAGATTTTGAGGGTTGTAATGGGCTCTAAAAGTTCATTTTCTTAAGTTAATTAAGTGTTGATTGAGTCATCTTAAGGAGGATTGAAGAAAATTTTGAACTTTAGCTCTAAGTGCACAATTCAAGTAAGCATAAAGAAACTGGTATGCTGTTACTGCTGCAGATTTTTCTGCAGCAAACCATGGTTAAACCTGAATGTTTTGAGTCTATAATGGGACTAAAAACAAGCTTGAAAATGTGGTTTAGCTAGGGATTAAGTCACCTTAAAGAGGGAAGGAGAGAGGACCCGAAATTCTGGTTCAAGAATGGGAAATTTCCCTAGAGGGTCAAGTGAAAGTATGCTGTAATTTTGACAGCAAACTTACTGCAGAGAAATCCTAAAGTTAGGCCAAGATTGGGAGGCTTAATGAGCTCGAAAAACCTTATCTCTACAAGCTAATTAAGTGTTAATTAAGCTACCTTAAAGAGAAATAAAAAGGGAGAATAGAAAATAGCTTTCATAATACAAAGTGATTGTCAAGTTGCAGAAATGTACAGCAGACAATAATCTGAAAATTTCCAGCAACCTATCCTGCTATAGACTAAACTTTTGGGGACTTGGTTGGGCTTTAAGAACAAGTCAAATTAAAGGCTTAAGTGATGATTATGAGCAATTTACAAGGTAGATAAAAGAAGGCACGAAATTAAGCTTATATCACCAAATTTGTGTTGAAATGGTAAGTTTGTGCAGCAACTATGCTGCAGAAAATTTCTGCAACAGTATTGTGGTTTGGCAAGCCTTTTTGGGGTTGTAGGAGCTTCAAAGTTGAGTAAAATAAGCTACTTAAGTGTGGGTTAAGTCACCTTGAAGAGAAGATTGAATGAAAAACTAGAGAACTAGCTTAATCTAAACAAATTAACTTCAAGCAATGAGTTATAAGGTGCTGGAATTTTTGACAGCAAATTTCTGTTGCTGTACTCTGTTTCGGCTGAATTTTAGGGAGATTAGGAGGAGTTTAAAGCTGGTTAAAGGAAAGGAGTAACTTCAAAGTAGATCAAGTCAATTTAGAAAGGAGTTAGGTAGAAGTCCTCTTTTAGCGCTAGAACTACATGGAAATCAGTTAAAAAGGGGATTGAGTAGGTGCAGAAAAATTATTTGACAGAAAATTCTATTTTGGTGGAGAAATTTGTGGGAGAGCTAGAGTTCATTAAGGACACGAAATGGGAAGATTAAAAGCCTAAGAGATGGGCAAAATTATAGGCTTAGCTTTATAAAAAAAAAAAAGAACTAGGAATATAATAGATCACTTCAAGGTTAAATCTTTTAAACTAAACATTAGGAATTCCAAGTGGATTAAAGGATATGAGGCTAGTAAGCTGAAATGAAGATACACAATTTAAACTAGAAAGAATTCAAAATAACTTCTATGGAATTAAGTTAAGGAAGATAGGAAGGAGCATAATCTTAATGGGCAATGAAAAAGAATCTAGCAATTAAGCTTTCATGACATATGGTATGCATTGCATCATACATTTACTTTACTTATGTTTGCATCTTCTCCACTTGTAGGAGAAGGAGACCAAGCCGAGCCTGATACTGACCGAACAGATCTTACCAGTCATCCTTAGAATTTATCTACATTGTGAGTGGCACATTCTTTAAACTTAGAATTTTAAACTTAAAATGTATGCTTCATGATATAAATGACCCGCTTTCAAACCATACATGTATGTTTTATACCAAAATAGAAACAGAGTGCTATGTTCTATGTTCCAGTGTATATGAAATGTTTGACTTGATTTTATGGACTTTGGTGCCTCGGCACTCAGTTTTGCATGCCGGACAGCCATCTGGGGCAGGTGGCAGTCCTACAGCCGATGTTATGGCATTAGATCCAGGGAGGTTCAGACACCACAGACTGTGTAGTCTGATCTGGAGTGGTGACCACGACTCAGGTTACACAGTGTAGTAGTATCGGCAATTTTTTTTTTTTATGATTTGATGTTTTCATGTTTTACTGCCCTCAGACATTATGGGCTGTGCACACCCCATCAGACTCCTATCAGATAGCGGTGAATGTGACCCTTATGATTCTTGACATTTTCATATTTGATGTTCTAAACATATTATTGAAATGCTGAATGTTGCAACGAACTTGCCATGATGCTTTGTTCTTATATTTCCTTGGGATGCTTAGATTATATGGAAATCTAGCATGGAAGTTTGAATTATGTTTCTATTTGAATGATTCTTCAAGCTATGCTTTTATATACACATATGCATGTTATAGTAAAGGAAAAATCGCTCTGTTTCTGCTAAGTTAAATTTTGTGCCATTCACTGAGATTCAATCTCACCCTTTTTATTTTCTAAACTTTCAGATCTTAGCAGGAACCCCCGTCACCTACCTAGCCAGTTCGTGTCTACACTGCAAAATAGTTGGGGGGGCCAGCAGAAGGTCCTTAGGGAATATTTTTGTCTTTTGCATATATTAGCATAGTATGAGTAGAGATGTAGTATTTAATGAGTTGTACATAAATTTTTGAACTGCAACTAGTGAAATGGATGCATGTGTTTATGTATATGTGAGTATGACTACTTTTTGGTGGCATGCCTAGGTCTCGAGTATGAACATATGTATGTAGAAATGCTAAAGAGCATATGAAATTAGTACTCCAGTAGTATTTTACTAAAATGTCAACAGGAATACAGGTTAAGTTTTGAGATAAAGGGGTTACAACGGCTGGCATGCTGCCGGATTTTCGATACTGGTGGGTGCTGGTGTTGTTGCCCTGGCTGTCATGCCTCGCTAAGTGCGGGAAGGGAGGGGTGTGACAATTGAACTCGAAAATAGTAAGAAAAGAAAGAGAAACAGAGAATTTTGGGTTGATGCACTTGCTATAGGGATGGGTTTTGAACTTAAATTTATGGACGGAGAAGAAATGTGTAGGAAGGATTCCTTCGGGGTTCTCATTTTGGTTGGGGCTTTTCTAATCTCCTCATTTGCAAAATATCTCATAAATTTTAATTTTTTAAGATTAAGTCCCCACAATTTGTAGATTAAGTCCCCACAATTTTACATCAGTCACCAAATGGTAAATTTCTTCACTTAAATCTTTCTCTATAAACTGTAAAATTCTAATTCTATTCATTTAAATCTTTACAATATTTATTTACGTATATTTACTTTTTTTCCTTTATATGAAAACCAAACAAAAGAAAATAAACATCTCTTCTTTTTTCACTTGGTGATACCAATTACGGGAAGGAAATTATTCATTCCTTTCCTTTCCTTTCTTTTCTTTTATATATTATTCTTTCTTTTCTTTTTGATATGTGTTGGCTGCCAAAGAGAAGTCAGTGGTGATGATAAAAATAATTTTGTAAGTTGGTCCTCAAAAATTCTCTATTTTACTTTGATTCCAATATTTCCAAATTTTGACGTTAGTTTTCAAATTTTAAATTTTTTCACTATACTCCTTATGAGAAATCCTACAACCTTAATTTTTTTACCAATTACTTTCTTCTAAAATAATATCCCATTAGAAAAAAAATTACTACGTAATTTTTAAATTTTGGTAAGAATTTACAATACAAGCTTACCAACTTAATTATTTAAATGTGCTATATATCAAAAGAGCGTACATGGTAAACGTACCTACTAAACATACCCTTACATACCACATTTTTAATAAAGATGTACTGTGTACCTGTACTAGTCCCATGTAATGAAGAGTACCACGAATTCGGTAAGCATGGTGAAAAAGAATATGAGGTATTTGACAAAATATATTAAAAAAATCATGGTGCACAACTAGCCACAAAAAGGCAAATTCAACCAAAATGATCTCATCATTGACCTTTGAGAAATTTTAACTAAGAAACATAAAAAATAGAGCTACAGTACTGGAGTACATTAATGCCATATGTATTTTATATATGATTTATTATATAACCTAATTAATAAGGTGATTTAGGGGGTGTTTGCAAATGCTTTTGAAAAATCTGAATTTAAGTGATTAAGTAAAAAGTGATTAGAAGTGATTTTAATGAGAAGTAGTTTATGTTTGAAAAAGAAGAGGAAAAAAGCTATCGAACCATGTAAAAATAGTGTTTAGAAGGTAACTTTGTAAAATAATAGTGGAGAGATTTTTTAACCAAAAAGACTATTTTGACATTAGGTATATATAATTTTTTATATTTTATTTTCTTATTTTGGTCTTAAAAAAAAAAAAACTCTTCTTCATCACCGCACGACAGCGGTGGCATGTAGCAGACTACTACGGCCGCCGCTACATGCGGCCATTGCAATGCCACACACAGCGGCAATGGCCGTTGTAGACGGCCACTATGTGTGGCAATCTCATGCACCAGCCGCACACAGTGGCCATCTGGAGGCCGCTACATGCAGCAATCATTGCTGCTGCACGCAGTGGCGGTGGCTAGAGCCACTACATGCGGCTACACGCAGCGGTGGTGGTTTAAGCCGCTACGTGCAGCGATCTCACGCAATGGCCACATGCAGCAATCCTCTGGGGGGGCGTCGCATGCAGCGGCAGTCTTTGGGGTGGCGGCAAAGGCGTTTTGTCCGGCCATGGGTGGGGAAGGAAGGAGTGAGAGAAGTGTAGGCTAAGGGTAATTCGAGGATTTAGAAAAATTAATGAGGGTGAAATGGTCATAACACATGTAAAACAACTTCTATTATTACCAAATTACCATCCAAAGCTAGAAGCATGCCCCTCCCAACTTCTCCAATTAGCTTTTCCTTCAAATTTTTTAACTTCAAAAAGCTGAAAGTTAAGTTTAACCTCAACCCAAACATCCTATAAGTGTCTTTCTGCTTTGGGAAGTGCAAAAGCACTTCCCAGAAGCAAATGCAAACACCCTCTTAATTAGTTATTAAGACTTAACTAATTTAATTTCTAACTCAACAATAAGTTAAGTTTAGACCAATATATATCAAGCTAGTAAGAATTATTTAAATCTAAGTAAATATTTTAGCTCATACAAGTATTAACATGAAAAACAAAATCCAAAATCTAATTAGAGCCTAAATCATTTATTATTCCTGATATAACAAGCTCCACTACCATCACCCCCCCTCCAATTGAAAAGATTAAAAAAATCAATCATTCACTAACGCAATCACTGATTAAGAAATCCTTGAAAAGTTAATGATTAACCCTCTTGTAAAAATCAAATGGATTCAATCTTATACATATGTAAAAAAAGGTAATCAAAATAAGATAGAAGAGGGACTTCCCTCTTTTTGTCACTTAGAAGTCATCATGAGATCTCATTTCATACTATGCTCCCTTATGTGTATAATGAGGAATAATATATGAATCTGCATTTAATACAAGTTTAAGACACATAAGGGCTTTAACCATGTTTCAGCTCTAACCATTCTTTAGATTTGAATTTTAATCCTTTTAAAATTCTAAAAAACTCTCCAATTAAATATGAAAACATTTAATCTAATCAAGCACGTCCCTATAACTTTAGATTTTTGTAGTTGATTACTAATGTTTGGGCTATATATCCAAACTTTTGTTTGAAACAAATTGGACTATCTTCTTAGTTGAATCAAGTCAAGTTCAAAACATGAAAGTTACAAGGCTTTAAGTTAACAAAACATAGCTTTGAGAGTCAACCCAATCCAACCTCCATACCCAAACTATGAAGTTTTTACCAAATTTTGTTATTTACTAAACATGTTCATAAAATTCATTTGTCATTACCTAGTTCTATTACCTTCCAAATAACACTATGTTAGAATGAAAGTTTTGACAATTCTTTTACTTTCTTAACTTTTTGTTTATATTGAAAAATTTACACAAAATTATTTATTTTAAATAAATATTTTTCAAATTTTAAATTTAGTTTTGATGATTATTAAATATTAATAAAGTAGAAATTTTAAGTTATTTATTTATTCTAATTTCATAATTGTATATTTATAAGCACTATGGATTGAGATCAAACTACATTTTCCCACGTTATAATGAAATTACAATTTGATTTCCCGCACTTGTTTTACAATTTGATTTTTCGCATTTGTTTTCCCACGCCTAAAAGAAACATATTGGCAAATTGATAGAGTGGATGGCAAAAATAAGAAACCCACGCACTTGTAGGTAGAGAAACAAGTCACAAAATGCTTATGGAGGAAACCCACACATTGAGCAACTAGCTATTATCCTAAAAAGGCAACCCAAAAGAGGGAAGAATTGGGTTTTTATCGCGGAAGTTAAGAGTGTGAAAAAATTAAAAACAATATTAAAAATAGTAAACCAAATAAATTTATACAATTCACCCAATAATAAATATAAAAATAATTTTAAGTAAAGTAAAGAGAGTAGAGATAAGAGATGCAAACTCTTTTATAATGGTTCGACTTACTACCCAAGTTTATGTCCACTTTCTTGAGCTCCAACCGGCCAAGGTTCCACTAAGTCTCTTGCACTTGATGGAGGCAAGAAATTCTGAGTACAAACAAAGTCCCTTGCACTTGGCAGAGGCAAGAAACCCCGATTTAAGCCTTTAATTCAGTGAACTTCAAACAACAATACAAATGGTAAAGAAGATGAAGTTAGAAATGTAGCAAAATCCTCTTAAATAGGATTAGCTACCACTCATGTACAAAAATGATCTCATTTCAAATAGGCACTCTCAAGAATAAAATAATTTGCTCTATGCACTGTTTGATCTAGTAATAAACAATATAGCACAAAGAATTAGAGAAAGATTGAGGAAGTTTTGAGAGCTTGTTATTGTGTACTTCTCCCTTCAATCTATACTCTTTTATAGGCAAAAAACACCAAAGAGACGTTGGCCTTTGTGGAAGACAAAATCATTTGTCAATAGTATTTGCATATTGGCTCATTTCAAAAATTCAAATAAAATGACTCCAAACATTCAAATATCTTAAAAAGTTTCCAAATACTCCTCAATGAGTCCATTTTCAAATGCAAAAGGAATCATTGAATTATCGTGTTGCCATTTGAGAGAAATGATCAAAAGTTCAACGACATGTCAGACTGTAAAATTACTTTTGACAAAAGTTATTGGTCAAGTTCAAAAATTGTCTAGAAATTTGACTTTGTATTCAAAAATAACAAATTATATATTGTTGAAAATCTTATAACATCTACTTTCATTCAAAATTTAGATATGTACAAATTGGACTTTTATATTTTAAGATATGATAAAAACACTATAGTATAGTATACTCATTTTGTTTACTGACAGTGTAACTCAGTAGAATGGCCTAATTTGAAAAATTATTTCTATAATCTATAAGTGTAAAACGTGCATATAATATATGAGTTTAAAGTCAAACATGTCTATTTTACAATAAAATTAATTCAAAATTTATTTATATCATAAGTTATACTTTACTAATTAAAACTAATATCGCGCAAATTTTAACATTGGCTTTTTTAGAATACAATATGAAAAATTAATATAATAAACTGATTTAATATAAAATAGTATATAAGATAAATTATACATCAAAATAAAGATATTTGAGTATAGTTTCAGTATAAAATTAATTTTATTATCTTTGACTTTTGTATAGTAAGAATAATCAATTTACTACAAACATATATATTTGGCAGCTTCACAATCTAGCACATGTAGTGCATATAGTTAAACAATAAACTTAATATTATAATTTATGCATATTGTCCATTATATAAATACATATATAATTATTTTAATTTGTTTTGGCATTATCAAAATAAATATGAAACCTTGAGACTAACAATTTCCTCCTTTTTGGTGATGACAAAATAAATATATATTACAAAATATCCATTAAGCAAAAAGCATGTAATTCTCTCCCTTTCTGACATCATCAAAAAGATAAACTATATAATCTCCCCCTCAATATATCCATAAAAAATATTTAGAAACTTTTTCCCCTTCAAAAATGAATTGATGCAAATAATATTAATTATATACTTGAGTCTATAAGACCAAGTTCTCTTTTAATAAAACAAAATCTTTCTTCATTAAGAGGTTTTGTAAAATATCTACTAGTTGATATTCGGTATTCACAAATTCTAGTATTCTGTCACCTTGTTGGAAATTATCTCTCAAGAAATGATGTTTAATATCAATGTGGTTTATTATTGAGTATTGAATAGGATTCTTAGATATATTGATGGCACTTGTATTGTCCACACTTAATAGGAATATGTTTATAATTAAGTTCAAAGTCTAGTAAAGTGTGCTTCATCCATAAAATTTGTGCACAACAACTTCCCACAATTACATATTCCGCTTTGGCTATAGATAAGACCAACTGAATTTTGTTTCTTACTAGCCAAGAAATAAAGATTTTTCAAGAAAATGACAAGTTCTACTAATACTTTTTCTATTTAATTTACATCCTCCAAAATCCGCATCTAAATAACTAGTAAATTCAAAGGAGATTTCTCTAGAATAAAATAATCCTACATTTATAGTTCCCTTAAAATATTTAAGAATTCTTTTCACAGCATGTAAATGAGATTCTTTTGGATTTGCTTGAAAATCAGCACACATACAAATACTAAATATGATACCGGGATAGCTAGCGGGTAAGTATAATAAACTACGAAATTATACCTCTATATAACTTTATGTCTATAGGTTTTCCATTAATATCTTCATCAAGTTTGATTGAGGTACTCATAGGAGTTCTATGATCTTGGAATTATCCATCCCAAATCTTTTTTAGAAGTTCTTTAGTGTA
The DNA here is from genome assembly GCA_911865555.2 of Thlaspi arvense. Classification (NCBI taxonomy): domain Eukaryota; kingdom Viridiplantae; phylum Streptophyta; class Magnoliopsida; order Brassicales; family Brassicaceae; genus Thlaspi; species Thlaspi arvense. Next base: position 143,410 of record CAJVSB020000708.1, on the reverse strand, counting down.
CTTAGCTTGATTTATCACAATTCCATTCTTTGAGTTGTTTTATTTGAAAATCAAGAAAGAAATTAAACTCACCAATCACACTCGTTTCAAATTCATTTTACATTGATGAGACAAATTTTTCACATAAAAATTCATTAGTAGCTCTAAAGATAATATCATCTATATAAATTTGAACAATAAGTAAGTTATTATTTTCTTTCCTTATAAATAAAGTATTATCCACTTTTCCCGTTGAAAATGCACTTTCTAATAAAAAATTTGAAAGTCTTTCATACCATGATTTAGGGGCTGTTTTAAACTATATAAAACTTTGAAAAGTTTGTGAATATGATCTATATATTTTCACTTTCAAAACCCGGTGGTTTTCAACATAAACCTCTTCAACAATAAAACTATTTAGAAGGTACTTTTAACATCTATTTAAAATAGTTTGAAATTCATGTGAGATGCAAATGCAAGTAATATTCTAATAGCTTCAAGTCTAGATACGGGAGGAAAAGTGTCTCATAATCTATTCCTTCTTATTGATTGAAAATCTTGAGTTACAAGTCTTACCTTATTTCTAATTATATTGCCAGATTTTTTAAGTTTATTTCTAAACACCTATTTGGTTCCAATAACTGTGTGATCACTAGGTCTAGGCACCAATTCCCAAACTTTATTTCTTTGAAACTAATTAATTCTTCTTGCATAGCTAAAACCCAATTTTCATCATTAATAGCATCATTAATAGTTTTGGGCTCAATTTAAGAAATAAAAGACAAATGTTCACAAAATATATTTCAATTGATTTCTAGTTTTCTACAATCACTAGGATCGCCAATAATTTGTTTATAGGGTGACTAGATTTATACTTCCAAACTTTTGGCAAATCACTGTGTGGAGTTTCATCTCAAAATTTTCTATACAAGGGAGATTTTCAATTTCTTTTTCCTTATCATTAATTTTTAAATTCACTAAATCATCTTCAACATCATTAATATATGACTTTATGCAAAAATGGATCAATTTCATCAAATGTAATATGCAATAGATTATTCAACTATATTAGTTCTTTTATTAAAAACTCTATAAGCCTTTCTAGTAGTAGATAACCTAAAACTATACCTTCATCCAATTTTGCATCAAATTTACCAAGATTATCTTTAGTGTTTAAAATTAAACATTTACCCAAACACTTTAAAATAACCAATCTTAGATTTTCTATCAAACCAAAATTCAAAGGAGTTTTCTTAAGAATTGGTCTAGTAAGAACTCGATTTAAAATATAACAAGCCGTATTAACCATTTCGGCCCAAAAATATTTAAGTAGCTTATATTCATTAAGCATAGATTGAGCAATTTCTTATAAAGTTCTATTTTTCTTTCAACAACTCCATTTTATTGTGGGGTTCTAGGTGTAGAAAAAATTATGCTCAAATCCATAAGTATTACAAAGATTTTCAAATTCATTATTTTCAAATTCCCCATCATGATCACTCCTAATTTTTGAAATCATATAACCTTCTCACTTTGAACTCTTTTACAAAATTTTAAAAATTGAGAACATGCTTCATTCTTGTGAGTCAAAAATAATACCCAAGTAAATCTTGAAAAAATCATCAACAATTACAAGTACAGAGTTTTCCACCCAAGACTAGCAATTTGAGAAGGTCCAAATAAATCTAAATGTAAGAGTTGTAAAAAGCCTAAATGTAGAAACTATATTTATAGATTTAAAAGAAGTTTTTCTTTGTTTTTCCAATTGACAAGGAGCACAAATTTTATCTTTATCAAATTTGAGTTTAGGTGGGTCAGTGAGTAGTTGTTTTCTTGAAAGTTTAGAAATTATATCCATACTATAATGACCTACTTCTATGTCATAGCTAAGAATTATCATATAATGCACTCAAATATTTCACATTTTGTTCAACCAAATTATCAAAATCAATAGTATATACATTTTCATCTCTTAAGGTAGCAAAAACTAGAGTATTATTCTTATTAAAAACCTTGCATGCGTTATCTTGAAAAATAATTTTATAACATTTATCACATAATTGACTAATACTAAGCAAATTATGTTTTAAACCATCAACAAATAAAACATTATCAATAATGAGGGAGTTAGGGTTACCAACTTCTCCAATGTCAATAATCTTGCATTTTGCATTGCCTCCAAAAGTAACATACCCTCCATCTATTTCAAAATAGAATTAAACTTTGTGTAATCTCTCGTCATATGTCTTGAACATCCACTATCTAAAAAATCACTTATTCTTCCTTATGGTGCTCTTATACAAATCTCCTATAAAAATAAATTAAGTTTTGATTTTGATACCCAAACTTTCTTGGGTCCAACCAATGTTTGCATATGTTCCCTTAGCAACCCAAATTGTAACACCAAAACACCTTTCAAAAAAAAGAAGAAGAAGAAGAATTCTTAAACCACTTTTGTTGAGTTTAATTTATTTTAAAGGGTATTTTGAGGAATTTGGGATTGAAGAAAGTGTTTTGGAAGTTTTGGAAGAAATGAAGTTTTTGTAAAAAAAAAAAAAAAATGCTCATGGTTATTGTAGTAGGGCGCCGTAGCGCGCCCAGGCGCGCTACAACATGGTACTCTCTGGAATTTCCGTGCTACAGCGCCTAGGCGCTATAGCGCAGCAAGCGCAGTCCAGGTCGCATTTTTGCCAATTTTCATGAAAATTTGGGATTTTTAACTCCTCAAGGACCCCTAAACTCTCTTAAACTCCTAAAAATTATAAAATAAAGATTTGGGAGTATCTTAGGGTACCCAAATTCATCCAAAAATTAATTAGGATTAAAATTGAGGATTATTTTAAGGGAAGGGCAAGATGTCTTTTTGAGTTAAATGGGTGTTTTAAAGTTTGGAAGAGTCCTTTAGGGCTCATTTTTGCCCAAATAGAGAGGGGAAGAGAGGGAAGAAGAGAAAAGAAGAGGAAATGGAGAAAAACAAGTAAAAAGGTAAGGGATCTCACTAGTATTTGGATTTTATTCAAAATTTTTGTACATCTAGCTTATTTACTTCTTTCTATCACTTTTAATCGGTATAGATTTTGTATTTTGATGTTATTGTGTATTGTAGAGAGAGAAAGTGGGGTTACCCTCCCCATTGGATGTTTTGCATAAATCTTGATATTTCTAGTTAATGTACCCTTAGATATTGTTGTATTTGATGATATTTATGTTTTTATGGTTGGATTAAACTTGAATGGGGTGATTATAATTGAAATGTGAGATAAACGAGTGAGATGATGTTGAAATGGAATAAGGGCATGTTTGGTTAGAGTTGAAATGGGGAAAAACGGATAAAGGTATATGTTTGGATGGAACCCAAAGGTTAGATAGAGATAAAGGCATGTTTGGATGGAACCCAAAGGTTAGATAGAGATTTAGGCATGTTTGGATGAAGCTCAAAGGTTAGAAAGAGAGAAAAGTTGTATTTATACGTTGTAGAGTATAGTTATTGCTTTCGTATAAATGTATTTTTGGTTATGTCTCTCATGTTGTGTATCTCCTTTGTAGGAGAGGATAGCCCAGTTATTTCAAACCCTGGACCTACAATTCTATAAGCACCCTTATAAGCTTATTTTTGCAAGGTGAATGGGAATCTTCTAATCTTAGTTTATTTCCACAAATTATGATTTACAATGAACAATGCTAATTTCAAACTTAAATATATGTTGCTACTGAGAACATGGGAAACAGTCTGGCTATGTTATGATTTCGAGTATTATATACTTACTTGCATAGTTTTCATGAGTTTATGTTTATTTTGGTACCTTAGCACCCAGACCATGATGTCGGGCAGCCGTTTGGGGCAGGTGGTGGTTCTACTTGTAGACATATTAATGTATGTTTATTGTCCCTAATGGAAAGGGACCATGTGCCAAACACTGTGTTAGTTTGGCCGGAGAGTGGCAAACCCTAGCGCAAGCTACACGGTGTAGTAGCGCCCGACATATTTACGTTTTGCCCAATTAGGGCCCATGTTATGTTTTATGATTTTACTGCCCCCAGACACCTTCGGTTTGTGCACATCCGACAGAGTATATGTGAATATGAAATACGACCCTTATGATGTTTTATGATGTTTATGAAAACTTTTATGATTCATGCTTATGCTTTCTTATGTATTATCACTTGGCACAAAAATAATTAGCTTTTATATTGTTGAAACATTTATTGTGATGCCTCTTGATATGAAATTCTTCAAGAATATTTATATTGCATAATTAGCTACAAAAAACTAACTGTTTCCACTAGGATTAGTTTGATTTCCATTCACTGGGACGTCAGTCTCACCCACTAAATTTTTCCCCCCTGCAGATGCTGACTTATTGAGTTAGAATCTTGGTGTTTGTAATTACTCGTGTTTTGCACTTTATAGCACCAAGTTGGGCCAAGCTATTGGAGACTTATTTGGTTTTGTTTTGTGGATATGAGCTATGTATGTTGGGAGATTAAATTATATTTTGGTTAATTGTAACAAATTGTATTGTTTTGAGACCTTGTGGATGATTATAGTTTATTTAGTATTATTTGGTGGTTTGAACTTAGCATGATGTTAGATGGTTATTAGAAATGTGATACAGGACTGAATTATGCTTAAGTTATGTGTTGGATGAAATTATGCGAGCTACATATGTATGGTGAAGTTGATGATTATTAAGCAGGTACTCGACAAAAGGGCCTTAAGGCCAACTTAGAGGGGTCACAGTAGCCGGCATGCTGCCGGATTTTTTTATCGGTGGTGTGTGTTTATTGCCCCACTGCCATGCCCCTTGAGATTGTAATGTGGTTTGGGTGTGACACAAATAGATGCAATGTTACATTTTCCTTTCCATTTATAATCATTTGGAACTAAAATATTTTTATGTCCAACTAACAATTTTCTTTTTAATAAACAATCACATGCATAATGTTCTTTTCCACCACAATAATAAACATGTAATAAAAGGACTACATTGATGAGAGCTTTTCACAAAGTAGTTTTTATAAAACTTTTGTCCTTCACAAGCTTTGTATCTTAATCCGGTTTTATCAAAATCATATCTTTGAGTAGCAAGTAATTTATTCAAATTTTCTTTTCTTTGAGTAAATTTAGATAAAGCATTTATAAGTTCTTTAACTCTTTTTCGTAATATATTATTTGTTTCAATTTTAGATATAGAAGCACGTTGAGTTTTGAAACTATTATTTTCATTTTTAAACTAACATTTTCATTAGAAATATTTGAAAACTTCTTTTTTAAGTCTTTATATTTCTTTCCAAGATTTGTTAATTCATTTTATTATTCATCACATGCATACAATAACTCATCATAAGATAAATTAGAAGTACTAGAAGTAGACGAAAATGAACTTACCTCATTATCACTTCCTCTAAGAGCCATAAGACATAGATTGGTAATCTCACTTCCACTAGAGCCTTCCATTGAATCACTTTCATTATTTATATCCCTACTTGAATCTTTATGTGCACCTTCAAGTGTTTTTCAAATATTTTGTACCATTTTACATGTAGAGATTCTATCAAATTCATTTTAATCTAGAGCACAAAATAATGTATTCATGGCTTTTGCATTAGTTGTAAAATTTTTCTTGTCATTTTCATCCCAATCCTTTTTATCTTTGGCAATGACTATATTATCTTTAACTACCATGAGAGTGTTGTATCATTCTTCAATAATATTCCAAATATCATACTCTATTTGTTGAAGATAAATAGTCATCCTAATTTTTCAATAACCATAGTCACTACCATTAAAAAAAGGTGGTTTAGTAATAGATTGACCCTCCATAACTCCATGTGCACCAATGGTTGCCATAATGTGTGATCTTATTCTAAAGACTTGTTAAGGTCAATATTTAGAATTTAACTCTGATACCAATTGTTGTCCCAAAAGGCAACCTAAGAGGGGGAGTGAATTAGGTTTTTATTGCGGAAGCTAAGAGTGTGAAAAATTTAAAAAAAAACAATAAAAATATCGAATCAAATAAACTTATACAATTCACCCAATATAAATATAAAACAATTTTAAGTAAAGTAAAGAGAGTAGGGATAAGAGATGCAAACTCTTTTATAGTGGTTCGACTTGCTACCCAAGTTTACGTCCACTCACTTGAGCTCCAACTGGCCGAGGTTCCACTAAGTCTCTTGCATTTGACAGAGGCAAGAAATCCCGAGTACAAACCAAATCTTTTGCACTTGACAGAGACAAGAAACCCCGATTACAAAGCCTTTGATTCGGTGAGTTTCAAACACTAATACAAATGGTAAAGAGGACGAAGTAGAAATGTAGCAATTCGTCTTAAGCAGAATTAGTTACCCATCATGTACAAAAATGATCTCACGTCAAATAAGCACTCTCAAGAATAAAATAATTTGCTCTATGAACTCTTTGATCTAGTAATAAAATATAGCACAAAGAATTTTAGAGAGAGATGGAGGAGGCTTTGAGAGCTTGTTGTTGTGTGCTTCTCCCTTTAATCTATGCTCCTTTTACAGACAAAAACACCAAAGAGACGTTGGCCTTTGTGGAAGACAAAATCATTTGTCAATAGTAATTGCACATTGGCTTGTTTCAAAAATTCAAATAAAATGGCTCCGAACGTTTACAAAATCCTAAAAACTTCTTAAATACTCCTCGATGAGTCTATTTTCAAATGAATAAAGAATCATTGAATTATCGTGCGCCGTTTGAGAGAAATGATCAAAAGTTGAATGACATGTTAGACTATGAAATTGCTTTTGACAAAAGTTATTAGCCAAGTTCAAAATTGTCTATAAATTTGAATTTGTATTCAAAAATAACAAATTATTTATTGTTGAAAAGCTTATAACGTCTACTTTCTTTCAAAATTAGATTTATACAAATTGGACTTTTATATTTTAAGATATGATAAAAACACTGTAATATACTCTTTTTGTCTACTGATAGTGTAACTCAGCAGAATGGCCCACTTTGAAAAATTATATCTATCAATCTATAAGTGTAAAATGTGTATATAATATATGAGTTTAAAGCTCAACATATCTATTTTACAAATAAAGGTAATGCAGATTTTTATTTGTATCATAAGTTATATTTTACTAATTAAAACTAATATCGCGCAGATTTTAACATTTAGTTTTTTAGAAGACAATATAAGAAATTGATATAATAAATTGCTTTAATATAAAATAGTATATAAGATAAATTATACATCAAAATAAATATATTTGAGTATAGTTTCATATAAGATTAACTTTATTATTTTTTGACTTTTGTTTAGTAAGATATAATCAATTTACTACACACATATCTAATTTGACAGTTTTACAATCTAGCACATGTAGTGTATGTAGTTAAAACAATAAATTAATATTATAATTTGTGCCTATTGTCCATTATATAAATACATATATAATAATTTTAATTTGTTTTGGCATTATCAAAATAAATATGAAACCTTAAGGCTAACACTCGCTACTAGCTTTTGGAACACTGCTACTTTGGAAAGTCCCCCATCAAGCCGGCGCCCCATCTCCATCCACCTTCCCCACCAAACCCTCTCCTTCTACTCCATCGGCTCCCTCTCACTCCCACACTTGACTCAAAACACCTCGGATGCCTCCAATCCCTTCGACCCTGTGGCCCTCCACAATGCTACCATTTGGGATAGCATGACCTTGCTCTGTCATGTGGTCTCCCTCTGCCTTCTCAACTGATCTAACAATGTTGAGATGTCTGTCAACATCCTCAAATCACTTGACACCTTTCAAGATATGAGCTTTCATCTATGTCCTCTTTTAGTGGAAGATATAGCTCCGCTATGTTTTGAAGCTTTGATGACTTCAGGCATATTTCTAGTTTATATTCTGAGTGACAGTTCAGTGCTCTACACTATTTCTACCATGTGTGAATAGGGGTCTACCTGGATTGTTAAGGCATTATTACTTCATGTTGATTTGAGTACCAACTGAAGAGTCGAGTTGAGTATTAGCATTTCCACGGAAATATATATTGCGTATACATGCTTGCTACTTGGGATCTGTACTGTAGTATATAGTAATTGCTCTGGACATCAAACTTGCACTGAATACCTGTTGGTTTGTAGTTGGGGATTCCTGTATTTCTGTGGAAACGTGCGAAGTTGGGTGTCTAGGGTGAAAAGAGTTACCCATTTTCGTTAGGGATTCCTGTATTTCCTGTTTTTACCCATTTTTGTTGTTTGCTGTAATTTATTTTGAGGTAGGAGCAACATTGTATTAGCTTGGTTCTCTATTTTAGAGACACATTCAAATCACCAGCAAAACATCTACCTATTTTTATTTTGTTCTTTTTTGTGAATTTGAATAATTTATTTGGCTGCTAGATAGATTAGCAAAATTACTCAACAAGTGTAGATACTAACACTATGTTCTCATTAAATTTTTTATCTCTTAAAACTAAAATCCTATTCAATGTAAAAGTAGCCACCTTTATTTGATCTTCATTTGAGTGATTCCTCTCTTGAGCCAAGCTGTCTGGTTTGGAGATGTGTTCATTGAACTTTGTTGAGCCAAAAACTTTGAGATTTCTATTAAGTCTTGCAAATAATTAAAGTTCTCCCTATAGAAGGACTCCAGTTGAAATGTGGTTAATTGTTTTAGGTGGTTGAAATTGGTAAGGGAGCAAGGTGAAGTATGAGCTTTTTGGTTGATCAGTATGGTCTCTTTTTGATCCCCAAAGAACTCAAAACGAGCTCTACACTAGTTGATTTTTCAGAAAAATTCCTCCACCAAGGGTAGCAGAGAATCTGTCAATGGAGTGTTCCGATATCGAGGAGACCAACTGGGCGGAACTCCTAGCTCTGGTCGCTGGTGCCGATTAGCAGTTATGGTGGCTCAATCTAAAGGAGTTTAGTCTGTCGCAATGCTGAAAGCAGCCATCCCTTGGTCATCGCCCATCTTTTAATTTCCAGTGACTACTTCCTACTCTAGGTAAATCCACTAGCTAATCCTCAAAAATCTCCCAAACACATGTATGAATAAACTACATTTACAAGTCTCGTTCATTTAGGCTTTTCTAAAGATGTTTGACTCCTTGACAGAGCAGAGTTTTAAAAAATTAGTGTTTGGTTTGTGTGTAAATCTATTTCAACATAAAGAAAACGAACTTGTGGGGATTTTGCTTCTTGACTAAAACTCTTTGTTTCAAATGAGTGAAGGAGTATTATTAGCTATGTCAATTTGTTTAGTGTCATGAAACAGATTTTAAAGGAGCTTGTTACTTTGCAAATAAGAACATGTAATTCAAGTAGAGTTCCAAGCCACGTAAGGAATTTGTCATCTATGCAACCATAGCCCAAATTTACAATTAACTCCAACCTTTGTTCAATTTTCCATTGATCTTCTTATCTTCCAGTGCAATTGATTTTGACATAGATGAAGCAACCTCAAATCAGTAAACATACTAAACATCTCAGAAATAATTCCATAGATGATGTTGAAACTTAGATTTAATAGCACCAAGGAACCAATAATATTTGCCAAACCTGAGGAAATTCTGCCATTTAAGTTGTTATTAACAATCAAGTAGTTGAAGAAAAGCATTACTGCTAATGAATAGTAGAATCTCTCTAGTCAAATATGGTTGTCATCAGCCTCAAACATTGTCATAGTTTCTTTACTTGATTTTCATAGCCAAATAGGTCTTAGTCCCTAAATTTAGTTATGAGAAAGCTCTAGAATTGCCAACTCATCTTGGAACTCAAAATCTTAGGGAACTTCTTCAAATTGCACTTTCCTAAAAGAAGAAATTTAATCTTTCGTAAAATAACATTATTATTAATCTTCTTTGGGAGTGCGATTAGTTTGTTTGATGATGGGTGAAAGCAAGTAAAGTTTTGGAGCATTAAAAAAAAATTTCCAACTCTACTGTACCACCAAAGTTATTTGCAATGGATATTGCATTTACAAAACTAATCCTTTTGAATTTGTTTCATAACTATTAATTTTGTTTTGCCCATCCTCTTTTTGAATTTATTTTCACTGGATTATGACTTCAAATTTTGAGTTCTCCTTCAAGATTCTTTCTTTTGGTTACCTAGGATATTTTAGATTGTGATTGGTTCTACTTTCATGCTATTGTGGAATTTGTGGGCAATATAAATTCAAGAGAAGCTCAATGACTTATGTTTGATGGTTTCCTCCACCTGTACTCAATGTTTGCATAAAAGTATGTTCCTCTATTAATAGCTAAAGCTTTATTTTGTTATCCATACCAATGCACATCTATGATGTTCTAAGTCATGAATATGCATGTAAAATTGATAGCTTGATTTGCTATTGGTGTGTTAATTTATTCATTGTAGATCATGTAGACTCAACAATTGGCTTGTGAATTCTTCATCTAGAATTGGTCTTTAGTATTTGATTTAAATATGTGAAGGGGAGAAATTAGCCAATTAGATTGCGGTTTTGCACATCATTTGTTCTATATATGTTTTGATCATCAATATGAACTCAATTTTGCAAGTTTTATAAGTATGATACCATTGGTTTCAATTTGTGACACTATGTTAGCATCATGGCTATCTATTAACCTCACAGATAGCATTGAGAGGACAAATGAGAGAATTTGAAAGTCGAAGTGGCTATTTTTCACTCTTGCTAGGTTTAGAACTCTAGCTTTGACCAAAAGGAAAAAGGAATACTAAGTACTCCACAAAAGTAAAACAAAAACAAAGGAAAAAAAAAATAAAGACTAAAAATGAAATGATTAAACCCTCTTATTCATACAATATTGGAAGACCTAGTTGAATTTTTTGCAAGTTATCATTTTTCTTGTGCCCTTATGTTGTTATAGTCATTATTTTTATTTTGGTGAATTTGTATAAGCTTGGACTATGATGCTTATAATAATGACTCAAGTCAAACTATAGGTCATGTGGTTGCCAAATTTCATCGGTGCATTTATATATATATTTTCCTTATTTATTATTCTTTAATCATTATCTTCATTAGAAGAAATTTATTTTTATTGTAGACTACATTTTTAATTGGAAGTTGCCTTGCCTAGCTATGACAACAATAGGGTTGAGCCTCCCAAATGTAGTATGTTTATTTTGTATTTTTTACAAAACATTAAAATTTATAATGATTATAAAAAATTTAAATAAATTTATGGCAATGGAATAAAGTGTCATTATAGCTCTAAGTGTAATAATGCCCATTCACCTTTGTTGGATGTGACAATTTTTGGCAACACCTTCAATTTAATGTCATGTATAGATAAATGTTCTGCTTCCAAGAACAATTTATCCCTACAATTTCAAGTAAGAAAACATGCTCACATGCATTCTAAAATTGTTGTTGTTTTTTCCCTTTAATTTAATTTATTTTTTTAATTTTTATATATTTTTTTTAAGGGAAGTTATTTGCATCACAAAGAAATCAAGGCTACCCAGGGTATCAAGATTACTGCACAGGTGATGTTAATATCCAAAGTTACTACTATGTTACATTGTTTAGTTTCCCTGCCCTACCCCTTACCCATTGTATGAGAGATTAATTTGTCAAGATAGGGAAAACATTTTATGCAGGTGGTCACAATTGATTGAAGGCATTTCAGTAGAATGATAAGCTCATCATCATGTTACCTATTTTTGTGAGATTTCACTTAGATGAACCACCTCTCCTGTAACCATTCTTAGGAAGTTGTGAAACTATTTTGTGCACCTCTGTAAGTGCTTGCCTACTTGATAGTGTGAAACATGGGCAGAATGCTTTGGCTGATATTCAATTTTATTGACTTCATTCTTGGTGGGAATTTTGGTCACTGTTGACTAAACATATTTTCTTTCATTTTTTGTCAGGGTCTTAAGCATGCCATTGTTGGCATGAGTCTGTATGTGGTGGGGCTTGATGATGATTTCGATGATATCAAGGAAGCAGCCATGGAAGATATGAAATTAGTATTGAGCAGGATTGATAAAAGTGGGAGGGAGTTTGTGTTCAGGCTTCTACTATTGGATCATTAGAAGCATTGCTTTAGTTCTTGAAATCTGATGCTGTGAAAATACTTGTTAGTGGTATAAGCATAGGCCCCATACACAAGAAGGATGTCATGAAGGCTAGTGTCATGCTTGAAAGGAAAAAGGAATTTGCCACAATTGTAGCCTTTGATGTTAAAGTGACGCTAGAGGGTCATGAACTAGCTGATGAACTTGGGGTAAAGATATTCATTGCTGATATCATTTACCACTTGTTTGATCAGTTTAAGGCCTACATTGACAATCTCAAGGAAGAAAAGAAGAAGGACTCTGCAAAGGATGCAGTTTTCTCTTGTGTGCTGAAGATTATACCAAACTGTGTTTTCAACAAGAAGGACCCCATTGTTTTGGGGGTGCATGTTCTTGATGGCATTGCCAAGGTATTGTATACCTTAGAGGGATTTTATTGATATGGCTAAATTGCATCCGTTGAGAATAACCACAAGCCAGTTGATTATGCCAAAAAATATTAGAAGGTGGCCATTAAGGTACGAGTTTTGTAGCATTTTTCAAAATCCTAGACTTCTTTTTCAACTTTTAAGATTTTTGTATGTTTAAAAGATTAGATCAGTTTGTACCATTTGTTTTAGTATTGGGACAAACAAGTGGATAGCATGGTGTAGAAACCAGCTCAACACCCTCCAAATGAAGCTCACAAGTTTTTATCTCATTGAAATTGATAACTATGTAAATAACAATGGTCTCCCACCTATTGTCCAAAGAAGAATATTTTTTGATCGAGAGGTCGATGCTACTAATAGGAAGCTCTTGCCTACATATCAGTTAAGAAGTAATAATCTTGGTCCTACAGCTATAGATGATAAAATGGCTTTCCTAGTGGCTAACCAAGCATTGGCCACACTTGGGAAATTTGTTTATGATCCATTTGTTGGCACGGGGAGCATTCTTGTGGCCGTAGCTTACTTTGGACTATAAATGAAGTTATAAACTCAAATGACATAACTTTTATTCCATGTGTGTGAGCTAGTTCTGAATTTTATCCCAATACATGTAATTAGAGAGAACAATCTACCAGTTCAGAATTTTATGCTAATGCATGTAATTAATGAAAATAATTTCCTAACAGAATCTAACTTATGGACTTGTTTTTCTTCCTCTTTTTCCTCTAGACATCATTTTAAATAGGTTAAATACATTTATTCTCATATAATTGCCCAATTAGCTGGCATCCCATGCCCTTTGTCCATTAGAACTATGAGATTGTTGGTATAATTGATTTTGTGCAAGATTGAAATTGTGCCGTTTCTTACATGGGCTATGTGTCTTATTATACAATACTGAATTTGTTCTTGGATCCCATTCATTTTTGCCCATCATATTTTTCTGTTAACTATGCTACTTTGTTTCACAATTTCACTCTGATAGACAATGTTGCACTAAGGGCATTATTAATGTAAGTATGCCCTTTTCTTTCATTTTATCTCACAGTATGCCCCTTGATTTCATTTCAGCTTATCGTTCTGGTTATCATATTGAACATAAAATATAGTTGCTTCACGTATGCCCTTGTCAAGAATAGTATATTTATTGCATGCATATAATTGCCTAGGCTCTCTGTTAGAAATTACACAATTGTTTAACAGGTTGTAAAATTTTAGAATGTTCATATTTTAGGAGAGATTCTACCCAAATTTCTGAAAAACTTTCTCACTTAGTTAAATAACTTGCCACTTTTAAATAATATATCTTGGTTTTTGTCTGTAGAATTTTGAAGTAATTGATTCTCATTTTGGATCATGGCATAAAACTTTGATGAATTAATTTGGATGCAGTTTTGATAATTTCTTCTCATTTCCCTTTTTTCACTTTATAATAAATTAATATTTCTTACTTTTCTTTGTAGACTTCTAGAGAGAATCATTGTGGCTTTGGATGGCAGCATGACATTTTGACAAACACAAGGATTTCTTGAACTTATGTTGTATTCTCTTCAAAATAATATTGGCTATGTATATTTGTCTCTAAGCATTTGAAATATTAATTATCTTTTGTACTAGGATGTGAAGTAATATTTGAGAATCTATTTGAAATAGGTACTAATTATGAACATCATATATTGATAGGCTCGTTAATGTGTAAATGGATTTTAGATATTGAGTTTATACTTTGGAAGATTATATTTACAATGTGGTATGAAAACCTATTCAGATTTGCCATCAAAATGCATATCGATTAGCTTGTTGGCACAAAACTTATTGTAACGAATTCAAAATATTTTGATTACGAAATATTTTCTATTACATGGATTCGTCACCATATTACTTCTAACCAAAAACAAAATTTTGTTACAAGAGCATATCATGATGTGCTTTTTGGCACAAAACTTGTTGTAACAAAATTCTAATTTTTTTTGTTACCAAAAAACTAACCTTTCGTAACACAAAAAAGTAGTTACTAATTATTATGATACTGCAACCACTCAAAATTTGTTACTAAAATATTTGTAACGAAATCCTAATTTTGTTGCAATAGCATATTGTGACGAGCTTTCCTGCACAAAAGGTTTTTGTAACAAAAGTTCAAAATTGACATTACAAAAAGATAAATTACCAATTTTATCATATTGTAACCAAAGTAGGTTCGTCACAAAACACCAACATTTTGTAATGAAAAAATTAGTTACCAATTTTTTTATATTGTAACCAAGGTAGATTCGTTACTAACAATATCGGTAGCGACATAATTATTTTCGTTACATATAATTATTGCGACGGGCTTTCCTGCACAAAAACTTTAGCAACGAAATTCAATTTCTCGTCATCACAATAAGTTATAGTAGCGATTATCTGAGCTTATAATAACTTAAAAATTCGTTACAATATGTGCATTTTTTTGTAGTGTACAAATTCCCCAACCCATCAATCAAAATCAGTAATGAGGCACCTTTGATAAGGCAATGGAAAAACAAACAAATTCAAAGGCACATTCAAATTGAGAGGAAAGGCAAAGAGGTACTGTAAAGTATCTATTAAGTTACAAGCACTCAAATGATTACTTTCAAGCATTATATATGTAAAGTTACAAGCATATGCATATGAAGTTACAAGTATGTTGCTTTCAAATTATTTATGTAAAGGTCAATTTATTTAACATATTCACATACATTATAGGATGTTGTCCCCCAAGAAAGTGCCAGCATTGATCTGGACATTACTGTTAGTAGGCTGCAGTATGAGGTAAATACTAAACTCTAACTGCCACATCACATGGGCTTATTTTTTATAGATTTAATTTTAACTTTGTTTTAGCTCACAAGAAATATATATGAAGATGTATTGTCAACGGTCTACAAGAAATTGAAATTTGTTGACATTGCACTAATGGCTGCAACCACAACACCTTCAACGTCCCCCGAACAAGCGCAGCAGGAACAAGCCCAGGAGGAATGCAATCAAACCAGGGGGCACCTGCTGTTGCATCCTCGGCATCTCAGTAAGAAGTTGAGGAGCTGGACAAAACCGAAGGGCACCTCAGGAAGAAGAACAAGCTAAGGATGACCCTACTGCTAAAAGAGATAAGGATGATCCTCTCCACCAAATAAGAACATATGCTAGGAAAAAAGCACCAGCGACCTCGTTTACAAACCAAAAAAACTCTGCCCTCAACACCTTGTTTTCATATTGCTTTTGCAAATCACCGTTTGATGAAGATAGGTACCTCAAAATTAATTTGCTACTTCAAACTAACTTATATATTTCAATGACAATATGATTCATATATGTTATATTTATATGATAAGGTGCTTATTAGTATGATTGGAGTCCATTTATCACAATCAGACTTGCACAATCTCTACAATAGATAGTGGGTATCTAATATGGTATGCATTACATACTTTTGATAGTATTATTTAATATTCAACTCTATTATTTAATGTTGCGCAGCTCAAATTAGGTTGTCATGTTGCTGCAATACTATAGAATCACCAATAATTAGAAGAAAATGCTGTTATAACTCGACATTTTCTTAACCCCTTCTTTATTGTAAAAATTTTTATACTTTATTTGTAGTTAGTAGTTTCAATATAATCTGATGAGTGGATAACAATTTTTTTCTCATATAGGATAACGTAATTGGATATTTCAAGGGGACCTCCGAAGGCACCACCTTCGTAGAGAGTGTATTTGATCAAATTTTGGTAGGATATGACATCTTCAGTTGCAATTGGGTAAGTTTAATTATAGTTGTAATAATGTATACTTACTTACAAGCATATTACTGTTTAGTTATTTTCATATCTCTGTACAATTACTAAAATTTTCTAATTATTCTAAGTTTTTCCTCCTTGCCTCTACAAAAAGCATTGGAGTTGTTACGTGCTATCCCCTACAAGCAAAACACTATATGTGTTAAATTCCATGAAAATGAATGAAACAAGCCCAAAGCATCAATTAGACCAGTTCATAGTATCATGGAATTAACAACATATTCATAGATTTCACTACACTATCTTCTTCACCATTTGAATTATATATATGTTTTTTTACCTAAATGATGAAATTTCACGAGCTTCTACAAAAATTTGACCACAGATCCCCAGAAAATGACCAAGTCAAGTTGGAATATGTTGATCTCCTTCTACAATCAAACGAGTGAGTATAGAACTAAATTAATTGGAACATATAATGTCTCGCCATTTTATTTATGTTTAATATATGGATGCAGTTCTGATTGCAAGGTATATGTACTAAGATACATGTAAACTTGGTATAATACACCCATGCCTAAATATTCTCCCATAAGTGATTCATCACAACAACACTACTATAATTATGTGTACAAGATAGTGTATTCAATTTTAATCTGATACATTTCTACAAGGTACGATATGAGAGTTTAGAAAACAATATGTATGTGACAGGGTGACACACCCCAGAAATGAATACCGGGAGAAAGTACTTAAGGATGCTGGGGTCTAAGACAAATTAGGTTGAGGTGAGCTTCACATTGCCTATCATTGGAAAGTAAGGGACTGTAACTATTTTTAGTGGACATGCAACATGAATAATTTTTAATGACTTGTAATTTTTTTTTTATTTTTTGTAATTATTCACAGGACATAGATGCGGGATAATAATTACTGATAGTTGGTTAAGGTTATGCATTCTTTATAGATCTAGGAAAACAAATGTAAAGATATTCTTTATTGGTTATTGTACAAATCTAAATTTCACACATTCTTTTTGAAGCTTATAATTGTATACATTGAGAGAGTTATGCTTCGAATTGAACAGAGATGTGCGTGTAATTGAATAGATCTTTCCTTGTAACTAAACAGAATTTAGCCAATTGATGACTGTCAGACTATTGTCATATATGCTTGTAATTGAATGGGACTATGTATGTAACTGTACAGATCTCTGGTTGTAACCGAAATGGTCATTTAGATTTTCACTTCGCTAAAATTGCTAAACAATACGTGTATTTTGTTTGTAACTAAATGGGGCCGTACTTGTAACTGAACTAGTCTCTGCTTGTAACTTAACAAATCCCTGCATGTAATCGAAACAATCATTCAGATTTTCACTTAAGCAGAAGCACTGAACAAACTGTGGATTTTTCTTATAAATTAACGAGTCTATGTTTGTAAGTAATTGGGGATATGCTTATAACTAAACAGGTATCTGATTGTAACTATACGGATCTCTACTTGTAACCAAAACAGTAATTCAGATTTTCACTTTCATTGTAATTGAACTGTCCGGGTATTTTACTTGTAATAGAACTGGGTTATAATTGTAATTGAACTGGTCTCTGCTTGTAACTAGACGAGTCTTTGCTTATAACTATACAGATCTCTGGTTATAATCAAAACAGTAACAGATTTTCACTTGTGCTAAAATTGCTAAACTGTCCTTATATTTTGCTTGTAACTAAATTTGGGCTATGCTTGTAATGGAAAGAGTCTCTGTTTATAACTATACGGGTCTCTGCTTATAACTGTACAGATCTCTGCTTGTAAATGAAACACTCTATCAATTTTTCATTTCCATTAAAATTGTAAAATTGTCCTTATATTTTGCTTGTAACTAAACGAGACTATGCTTGTAATTGAACGAGTCTTTGCTTGTAACTGAACTTATCTCGTCTTGTAACCGAAACGGTCATTCAGATTTTAACTGTGCTAAAATTGTTGGACAAACCGTGTATTTGTCTATTAACTTAACAAGGCTATGCCTGTAACTAAACTGGTCTCTGCTTGCAACTGTACAGATCTCTACTTGTAACAAAAAAGATCTCTGATTGTAACAGAAACAATCTCAGATTTTCATATCCTATAAAATTGAACTATTCATGCATTTTGCTTGTAACTAAATGGCACTATGCTTGTAACAGATCGGGTCTTTTCTTATAGCTAAACAAATATCTAATTGTAACCAAAACAAACATTCAGATTTTAACTACACTAAAATTGTTGGACAAACTTCGTATTTGTCTTTTAACTTAAAGGGGCTATGCCTATAACTAAACGGGTCTTTGCTTGTAACTATATAGATATCTGGTTGTAATAGAAATAGTCTTAGATTTTCACATCTGCTAAAATTGAATTGTCCTTGTATTTTGCTTGTAATTAAATAGGGCCATCCTTGTAGCAGAATAAGTTTTTGCTTGTAACTGAACATATCTCTACTTGTAATTGAAACGATCATTCAAATTTTCACTTACACTAAAATTCTAGGACAAACTATGTATTTGTCTTGTAACTTAACGGGGCTATGCATGTAATTGAACGGGTCTCTGCTTGTAACAAAAAGTCTGGCAAATTTTCACTTATACTAAAATTGCTCAATTGTCCTTGTATTTTGCTTGTAACTAAACGGGACTATGCTTGTAACTAAACGTATCTGTACTTGTATCCAAAACGGTCATTCAAATCTTCACTTTCGCTAAAATTGCTAGAAAAATCGTGTATTTGACTTGTAACTTAATAAATCTCTGCTTGTAACTGAATTAATCTCTGGTTGTAATTGTACGGGTCTCAGCTTATAACTATACATATCTTTGGTTGTAATAGAAAGAGTATCAGATTTTCACTTTAACTAAAATTGCTGAACTGTGCTTGTATTTTTCTTGTAACTAAACAAGGCTATGCTTGTAATTGAACGGGTCTTTACTTGTAACTGAACATATTTTTGCTTGCAACCAAAACGATCATTCAGATTTTCACTTACGCTAAAATTGTTGGACAAACAATGTATTTGTCTTGTAACTTAACAGGACTATACTTGTAACTGATCAAGTCTCTGGTTGTAACAAAAACAATCTCAAGTTTTCACTTTCGCTAAAATTGCTATAACTGTTCTTGTATTTTTCTTGTAACTGAACAGGGCTATACTTATAATTGAACATGTATTTGCTTGTAACTGAACAGATCTCTGCTTGTAACTAAAGCAGTCATTCAAATTTTCACTTACGCTATAATTGCTAGACAAACCGTGTATTTGACTTGTAACATAACAGGGCTATGCCTACAACTAAATGGGTCTTTACTTATAACTGTACAGGTCTCTGATTGTAATTATACATATCTCTAGTTGTAACAGAAACTGTATCAGATTTTCACTTTCGCTAAAATTGCTAAATTGTGCTTGTATTTTGCTTCTAACTAAACGGGGCTATGCTTATAACTAAACAGGTCTTTGTTTATAACTAAACATATCTTTACTTGTAACCGAAGTGGTCATTCAAATTTTCACTTAAGCTAAAATTGTTGGACA
The DNA here is from genome assembly GCA_911865555.2 of Thlaspi arvense. NCBI lineage: Eukaryota > Viridiplantae > Streptophyta > Magnoliopsida > Brassicales > Brassicaceae > Thlaspi > Thlaspi arvense. Next base: position 123,651 of record CAJVSB020000708.1, on the reverse strand, counting down.
AACCGTGTATTTGTCTTGTAACTTAAGGGGCTATACTTGTAACTTTACGGGCCTCTGCTTGTAAGTATATAGATCTCGGGTTGTAACAGAAACAAGCAATCAAATTTTTACTTCTGCTAAAATTGCTCAATTATTTGTGTATTTTGCTTGTAACTAAACGGAGTTATGCTTGTAACTAAACTAATCTTTACTTGTAACTAAACTTATCTCTACTTGTAACTAAAACAGTCATTCGAATATTTTCTCATGCTAAAATTGCTAAACAACCCATGGATCTTTCTTGTAACTTTTTGGGGCTATACCTATAACTAAAAGAGTCTCTACTTGTAACTATACGTATCTCTGGTTGTAATCAAAATGGTCATTCAAATTTTCTCTTCTACTAAAATTGCTAAATAATGCTTATAACTAAACGAACCTTTACTTATAACAAAATGAAACTCTACTTGTATCTAATGAGTTTGTGTTTGTAACTCAATGCAACTCTACTCATAATTGAACTAGTCAACCATTTAATTCAATAGATGGAGGTATGCCTATAACTGAATAAAGATATGCTCATAACTAAATTTTTCCCTCTTGGTGAGCTAAATATTTAATTACAAAATTTTTTTATTACTAACCGATTTGTAATCAACAAAAAGGGTCATAATTCAGTGACCACAGTAAAAATATCATTTGCTTTAAGTAGTGACTCTAATAGTAACCGCCTAAAGGAGGGTCACTAATTAGTGACCCTTTTTTGTAACTGCCAAAGTCAATGTCAGTAATTAGTGACCAATTTGTAACTCCCATAATAGGGATCACTAATCAATGACCGACTCTAAAGGCCCATCCCCAAATTTGTGACCCTCTTTGTGACCCACCAAGAGAGGGTCACTAATTAGTGACCCATTTTGTATCCAGATCATATTTGGTCACTAATTACTAACTCTTTTGTAACTAAAACTGTTGTAATCACTAATTTTGTGACTGATTTCTGACTGTAATGTCTGTGGTCATAAAACTGGTCACAAATCGGTTATTATTATTTTCCAAAAAAATAAGTCTTAGTCGGTCACCACTAGGCCACTAATCAATAATTAATTAGTGACCCATTACTGCGATCACTAATTTCCGATTACTAATTGCATTTTTTCTATTAGTATTACTCTGAAAATAGAGATTTGGGCTTGTGTAGTTGGCGGGATGACGAGGGATTGCATATATGGGCTAAGATTGTAACCGTCTTCAGGTGCACATTCCCAGTTAGCATTTACTTCACCATTGTCTCACACTGTGAAGTTAGAAGCAAAACTGGCTAAGATGTACCAAAAGGTGAGGACGATAAAGGCGATTATGGGAGTTATGAATGAAACTATCTAGAGGTTGTTGAATATGATAGAGTGATTTAAGTGTCACGATTCATCCATTCCACCATCCAGAGTTACCTCTTCTACATCGTCACTACCAATTCCGAGACATGCATCGATAATGATAATACGTCAAATAAGACCGACACACAATAATACTTTATGTGTATTGTTTATTTGGAATATTTTTGTTCATGTTTGCAACTTTTTAATTTGTATTGGAATATTTATTTCTAATTTAAAAATAAAATAATTTTTTTACTTCATTAATATAATTATAAATATTTAAATTTCAATATTACGTGGATATTACTAATAATTTATATTTTATTAAATACAAAATATAAAAAATTAGAAAAAAATAAATTTTACAATAATCATAAAATAATGTAAAATATAAAAATTAAAAATTTAAAAATTGAAAATATAAATAATAAATATTAAATAAAAATAATTACAAAACTACTGCCAAAAATGTCACCAAAAAAGTCAATGGAAATGTCGTTAGAAATTCCATCAAAAATACTGTCAGAAATTTTGATGGAAACTCCATCAAAAACTCCATTGGAAATGACATTGGAAACTCCATCGAAAATTCTACCAAAAATCCATCTGCTTGACGGCATTTTTGGTCATCCGATGAACATAAATTTTGATAGAAGATTTTTTCCAATGAAATTTTGACGGAATGAATTTTTCATTGGATATCCTTTACGATGGATGTTTTCTGACAGTAGAATGTCCGTCGAAAATTTTGTCAGAAATTTTCGATGGAAATGTTGGGTTTTTGATGGAATTTGTTTGTCAAAAATCGCCTACTTTCTTATAGTGAGAAAGCAACAGGTGGTGTGTGAGGATTTGACTTCTTGAAGCCAATTATTCTCCAGGAATGACTTCTTAAAGTGTAAGGTTTTTGATTTTTTCGATCAAAAAGCTGGGGCATTAAACTTGATATTGACCATAGTTAGGGGTTCTTAGTATAATTAATATGAATATTTTGTAGTTGTAAGTTAATATGTTATGCTAGGCATTTGGGGTTCTCCGGAACCCTACCGATGGAGAGATTTTGCTGGGAATAAGTTGTGGTATGAAATGAACTTTGCCTACAGAGGGACAGGGGTATTTAATACCTTGATTTTGGACCCAAACATGGCGACCTAGATCGATTTTTTCCAAAACTTTATCAATGGCTCTTACTTTACGGAGTGCACTTGCAGCATCTCAGGCTGTTGTTTGGTTGGAAGGAAACCAGTCTGTATATGTAGCTTCCATCTCTCTCTGTATGTAGCTTATCAACTTAATCTGGTGAGGCCGGCAGTCAAGCTCTCGTCCGTGAGGCTCTGTTTTATCACTGTCATGCAATTCTTTGATGCGTCTCATGTTATTCGCCATGAAAGAGCCCAGCATCTCATTCCTTCCAAATTTGGCAGATTACATTTTATGGAGGGAGGAATGGCATTCCCTTTTCCCTTCTCTTTCCATCATCCTTGCGACCAAACAAGCAAAAGTTGTGCAATTCCCCTTTTCCCTCCAACGCCTTTCAATCATTTAACCTTTTCTCCGAATTAATGTAATGTATAGTATGATAAAATTAATTTTTGATGTAACATAAGTAAGAATAAAATTAAAATTTTTATAAATATATATAATATATACTGATTGAATAAAAATATATATTATATAACTATATTTAATATATCAAAATAGAAGTAAAAAACCAAACAAGATAAATGTTTAAAAAAAGGGCGGGCTTAGTCATCCAATGGGTAGAAGACTTCCCTCCCGTATCTTTTGGGCTCTATATTACATCCGCTCCTTCCTACGCTCCTCCTACTCCTCTCTCTCTCTCTCTCTCTCTCTCTCACCCCCCCCCCCCCCCCCTCTCTCTCTGTCCATAACCTCCTTCACATGGAGACAGCAAAACTCCTACCCTCCATTTTCCTCCTCTCTCTCCTTCTTGGAGGTATGCACTCTCACTTTATTCCTTCTGTTTTTTCATGGTTTTTGGCCAGATGGTTCATCAATTTTAGCTAACACTCGTGTCTGATCTCTCTCTCTCCATATGTATATATAAAGATAATCGAGGCGTGCAAGGCTTATCTCACCGCGGACTCTACGGTTTCCAACCGAAAAGGATCTTCGTGTTCGGAGACTCCTACGCCGACACCGGCAACAACCGGAAATCTGTGGCCAAATCTTGGAAGGTTCCTTACGGAATTACCTTTCCCGGAAAACCAGCCGGCAGGTTTTCCGACGGCCGTGTCCTCACCGATTACCTAGGTATGTTATTATACCCTACGCCCTCAACATCTTCTTTCTTCTTTCTCTACCTGTACATGATCTATCATCTTGCTGGGCGTTCTCTTTCTCTGTTTGCAAGTAGAATCTTAGAATGGCAAATATGGTAATTTCATTACTCTTCAGGGGTGGGTTGATGGATTAGTCTACTTTTTCTTTTTTTTTTTTTGTTTTTTTGGGTCAAAGGTGCTTGACGCACTTCGATGCTCCTCTTTTGGACTTCTTTTTTCCCCCTTCAGACTGCTTCAGAAAACTAAATCAAATAAACAAAATATTTTTGAAGCCGGTTTTACCATGTAAACCAAACACACCTTACCCTCTCTGCCTATAGTACAAGGGGTAATGCACCGAACCAAACAGCTTTGTTTTTTTTTTTTTCCCGCTTAAAAATTTGAGAAGCCATCATCATTATTATTATTATTATTATTATTATGAAATGTAATTTATTATTAATTTTTTATATTAATTCAATATTTTCTCTCACTACCCTCTATTGTAATATTCAAAAGTTGTGTTTGTAATAATTTGACAACAATGATTTTGAACTTTTTAATATAGACAATTGTTTTTGAAGTGTTTTAAAAAGTGTTTAGAAATTTATTTTTATTTTTTTCATTTAAATAAAAAAGTAGAATTAAAAACAGAGGAAAACATATATTTCTAATTATAAGTAGTATTATTGTAATTAAATAAAAATTATTTTAAAATTTTTTCTTGATTTTTTTTAAATTCAAAATTACTCAATGAAAATTTTTCAAAATTTTTAAAACTTTTAAAATTTTTTTCTTTATGCTAAAATAAATTATAAAAATTACATCTAAAATGTTTATTTTTCTACTTTTAAATTTTATAACATATTTTATAAATGTTAGTATTTTATATTTGTAATTTATTTTTACTTATTTTTACTTTGAAATCTAGTTTCTAATTTTGTGAAAATATTTTTCTTGTGAGAAAAATGAAAGGACACTCGTTAAAAGGTTAAACACGTTTAACAAATATTAAAATATTACTTTAAAATTAATTTGAATTTCTCCGTCAATTTTTAATTTAACCACAGGCATCCCCTTGCACGCAGGCATAAGAGTCGATAATTTAGGGCAATTTAGGGGGGTTGGTGGCGGGCCACCCTTTCTAATACCGTCACGATGGCAGGATTCTTTTCATTTGAGCTGTCTTGTCTTTATGCCTGTAAATCCTGCATTATTGAATCGCCTTTAAGCTTCTTTTCCTTTCCCCTTTTTCTTATCCCTCCACAGGTCGATTCAGCAGCTCCTCTTTTTCTCTCGCTATTCTTACTTTCTTGCGTGCCCATCTTTTGTGCTAGTGAATGTTTGTGCGCCACCACACGTTTACACGTACATGTATATATTGTTATATAATAAATAATTTTTAAAAAATTATCAAAATATATAAATTTGGCCAATTAAAAAGTTTGTTCACTAAAATAAAGCCAATTATCAGAAAATCGACCTCATGTAAGAAGTTGATTCTAACAAGACTAGTACTTTTTTAAGGAAAGTTGATCTAAGCTTGACAGACTTTTTGCATAGAACCGATTTTAGTCGATCAAGAAATACAGGAAAAAGAAAGCAAGGGAAGGAAAGGGGGGCAAGAGGGCCGTATGAGCTATGGGCAGCAAGGAGTGACAGACAGCGTGCCAACGGGCGACAGGGGTATGTGAGGAACCGACTTCTTGAAGTCAATTCTTCATGAAAGTACTTCCATACAAAAACCAGTTTCGTTTAAGCTCACTTCTTAATTGGTCAAAATTTGCATATTTCAATAAAATTTTTTAAATTTATTTATTTTGGTAATTTAAAAAATATATGTCATTGATATAAATTAGGTTACACACACACACACACAAAAATATACATATATATTTTACATAAAGGTAAAATATTATTATTAAAATTTAGACTATATAAAATTTACATTAATTTTTTTAGTAAGAGAAAATTTTTAAATTTTCTATGGATATATTTTTTTATTTGAACAATGTATTATAGATTAATTGTGTGTCCAAAAGTATGCACATATTTTTAACTCGGGTGCTTTGCTAGTCTGTCTTCAGACCCTTGATTCATTCCCTTTTTTCCCTACCACCATGATCCCACGGAGCTTTCTTCTGCCATATTTGTGCCTTTTCACTTTGTTTCCCACTTACTATTATTATATCCATAAAACCCACCCCCAAACTTCTATCCCTGTCAAGTAATTTTCCTCCTTCCAACGAGGAAACTTACTTCTGAGTATCAAATTTCTGGTGATTTAGATTTAGTATCCCTATATTCTAAAGTTAGTTTTGATTTTCCCTTGATCTTTCAATCACTGCAGTCAAAACCTTACATTCTTGGAAGAAAAAAAATGTTTCACCTTTGCTTTTTACACTTGCACAAATATCACTTGCACCCAATACTTCAATCCAATTTCACTTTATGCCTTCAAGGCTTTTGATTTAATGGTGATCTCCGTTAAGTTGAAGGACAAGAGAGTGACATTACAGCAAGCTTAAAAAAGAGTAAGGTTTTGATTGTTTCAATCAAAAAGCTGGGGGTTTAAACTTGAAATTGACCATAGTTAGGGTTTCTAAGTATAATTAATATGAATATTTTGCTGTTGTAAGCTAAGTTAATGTGTGGGTAAATACTCTATCTACAGCTAGGCATCTGGGGTTGAAATCTCCGGTACCTTACCGATGGAGAGATTTTGCTGGGAATAAGTTGTGGTATGGAATGAATTTTGCCTATGGAGGGACGGGGGTATTTGATACCTTGATTTTGGACCCAAACATGACGACCCAGATAGATTTTTTCCAAAACCTTATCAATGGCTCTTATTTTACGGAGAGCACTTGCAGTCATCGCTGGCTCTCGTCACCCTCGCCGGCAACGACTACGGCGCTTACGTCGCCAAAGGGGGTTCAGCCCAGGTAAACTTTCTGCCAAACAAGCCTTAACTCTTGGTATTAACTATAAACCTAGTTAAACATACTGAAGCTGCAGTTTGTTTGTAATTTAATACGAGAATGATAAAATCGAATCAAATTAATTAAATCAAGTAAATTAAAGTAAATTGTAGTTTAGTTCAATTTTACACAAGTCATGCCTTGGATTGGTTCGATTCGGTTCAATTTATTTTAAACCTAATTTTTTTTCTTAAGATTCAATCTACAGTTTAATCACTAAACTAAATTGTATAAATTGAATTAAACTATAAACTATATTTAAGTGATAGTTTAATCTTTCAACTTTTTTCTTCTTTTATTTTGATTCATCCATTTTCTTTCTTCTACTGTTTCAATCCCTAATCTCTTTTCTTTTTATTATTTATTTTTTAATGATCTTTAAACTACCAATTCCTTCAAAAAAACCTCTTAATTTGGGTTATTACATACTAAGTTAATGATTAATTTTAATGAATTTGTTAAATTTTCTTGATGACAATTTTTTCTAATTATCGAATTTAATTGATTATGCTGTAAATCTACAATTATGTGAGGTGTAAAACTAAATAAATGTAATTTATAAATCGTGATTTTAAAAGAAATCAAACTGTAAGTCATAATTTAGTTTAGTTCAATTCGGTATTTATTGTTTGATTTAGTTTCAAAAGTCATAAACCGTGGCATATAGTTTGGTTTTAAGTTAGAGGTTGAAACTAAATCACAAACACCCCTATAATTTATCATTTAAAAACACCAAAACACTTTTCCTAGATCGTCTACTAACAGTGATGTAGCTTCATTTAATATGTTTGAATGTGTATCTAAAAGGGGAAAGGAAAGGCCCCAAGGAAGAGAATTCCTTTAGCAAGAAAATGGGTCCATCTTGTTTGGTTGTGTTGGAAATATTGGGTCGAATCTGGTCTACCTATAATGGATCAACCCGACCCATTTGTATGGATGCAAATCAGACTATGGAGGAGAAAATTTCTGATAGTTTATACCCTCTTCTTGGGTATATCCTTTAGCAACAAGTCTGACTTTATATCTATCTATTGAGCTATCAACTTTACGCTTGATTTTGAGAATCCATTTATTCCCAATAGCTCTTCGACCTTCAAGTAAGTTGACCAAATCCCAGACTTTATTATCCTTCATTGATTTTATCTCTTCTTCCATTACACTCTCCCACTATTCCCTAACCGGGCAATTCAATGCCTTATCCACAGTATGTGATTCTTCTTCCTCTATAGGAGCGACCATGAGAGCTTCCCCCTCAACGTTAAATCTACGACGAGGAATAGGTTTTCTCGAACTCTTTCTTAATTCAAGTTCCTAGGAAGAAGGTTTATTCGATAACAAATTACCTTTATTAGCTAGAGAGATTTAAGTTTCTTTCACGAACTCATCATTTAATTGATCTGTTTCATTTATCTCACAAAGAGAAAATGTTTGATCAATCTCTCCATGACTAGGAAACTCATTTTCAAGAAATATTACATCTTGTGATTCAATTTCAGATATACTTCCATTTGGATGTTCACCAATGAAAACATATCTATCCCTTTGAACATTCAGAGAATCTAATGAATTCTGATAATAGTGGGAGACCTGTTTTAATTTATTGTGATAATTAAGCTATGTTGGCTTGTTTAAAGGATTAGAAATATCACAATAAATCCAAGTATATTAATATTCGTTATCAGTATGTGAGAGATATTATTGCTAAAAAGAAAGTAACATTACAATATGTCTCCACCAATCAAATATTAGTTGATCCTTTCATTAAGCCCCATGATGTATATGTAAGTCATGTTGGACCTATGGACTTACGAAAAATATAATGTACTTGTGAACAAATTGTACGAATTCTTCTTTATGAAAAAAGAATTTGTTTAGATATGCCATGATCTTTAAAGCACGCACATATATGTTTAATTGTGTTCATGAGTACATAAAAAGCATGTCAATGGGTTTTTAGATTAGTGCTCTCGCATGGACAATCGACTCTAATACTAAGTGTATGAAGAGATTAGAAGATTTTGAGTCACATATAATAAGTCTATTTATTAACTTAAAATAAAATCGTCGCCTTAATAAATGGGAGAGAGTCAAGATGAGATCATTTTTAGTCATAATGATCGAAGTAAATGTTTATGTGATACATTTACTTAACCTGTTATAGAAGCCAAATATGAGTTCTTGATAAGGTTAAAAAGTGAGAAGAACTCAAGTTAAATATTGATGTGTGTTTGAACTTAAATCTGGATGATGTTAAAATTTGTACTAACATGCGTTTCCTTAAAGAAAGAGATAACATTGTAACATGTGATTCATACCACATGTGCCAAAAAGGACAAAAATGATTAGTAGGAGAATTAATCCCTGCTTCTTTACTATGTGAGACCCTTGAGATTATTAAATCTCATCAAATACCTTTATAGACTTTTAGCAATAATCTGAAATTTCAATTTAGTGTTGCTACTTTAGTATGTTACTTATAACCATGTATCATTCAGTTTAAAGAGACATGTTTAGGAAAGCAGCTAATTGATGATTGAAGGTTATTTGTCGAAAAGAAATACAATACTTATCAGTATCGTATATGTATTCACTGGTTAACCAATTATGTAATCTATTTAGTGTGGATGACATAATTCTGATTACATTGAGAGTTGGTCAAGTATGCTCTTTTATTGAGGAATCAGAGATACTTGAATTGATACGTTAAAGAATCAGTTTAGAGTATGGCAAGATACTATATATATATATATATATGTAAATTTTTTAATTAGTAGTTATGTACTCTTAAATGATACATAATAGAATACTCAAGTATATTTGTTGATCGCACAAGTTATTTGCCTTATTATGAAAATTGTGATATGTTAAAATGACAAGGGTCTTTATTGATCACGTCACATGCGAATGGGAGATGTTGGAAATATTGGGTCGAATTCGGTCCACCCGTAACTAGTCAACCTAGCCCATTTGATTTTAAATGGAAAGAAAAGTTGTAACTTCTCGTAACTCCTTCAGGTTGGAAGGAAATTAGTTTGTTTATGCAGCTTCTATCTTTCGTTGTATATAGCTTATCAACTTAATCTGGCGAAGCCGGCCATAATGCTTTTGACCATAAGGCTCTCTTTTGTCACTGTCATACAATTCTCAAATGCGCTTATCTCAATGGCCATGAAAGAGCCCAACATCTCATTCCTTCCAAAATTGGGTGGATTACATTTTATGGAGGGAGGAAAGGCATTCCCTTTTCCCTTTCATTTCCATTGGCCTTATGACCAAACAAGCAAAGGTTACATAATCCCCTTTTTCCCTCTCCCGTCTTTCATAGGTCTTTTCTTTGAATTGAGGAGGTATATAATACAGTATAATGAATTTTCTTATAATAGCAATGAGAATAAAATAGAATATAATCAAAACTTTTATGAGCATATTTGATTTATATTAATAGAATAAAAAAATTTATTCTATCATTATATTTGGTATATTAAAATAAAAATAGAAAACTAAATAAAAAAGTTTAAAGACAAAATTACACTTTATTATAAAGATTTAAAATTTTAAAATATTAACATTTTAATATACCATTAACATATTAAAAATAAAAAAATTAAAATTTTTTATTCTAAGATTAAAATTTAAATTCACTTTATATATATAATAAGTTATATACATATATATATTATATAAATATAATAAATTATATAATATATATAATGTAATATATTATATTATATTATATTATGATAACATATATAATAAATAATATAATAATATTTATTATTATAAATATTTATACTTTTTTATATCTAAAGGGTAGTTTTATCATTTATTTAAAAAGTAGAGAGTATTATAATAATTATATAATTAAGAGGTCGTTTGGTAGATTAGATAGGATAAGGTAGGATAGGGTACGTTTTAAATAAAGTGTCATAACTGCATAGTAATCTGGATAATTATCTTGTTTGGCTAAAGCATAGAAGGTAGCGGCTAGCAGCAATAGTAAGAGTAGTATTGTCCAAAAAGGCTGGGTAAGGATCGGATAAAATTATTCTATCTCTTCTCCCAGTATAGTTTATTCAAATTTGGCATGATTATTATCTAATCTTTTTCCTATGTGAATTTTATCCAATCCTTATTTATCCTAGTTACTGAACATGAATAAGGATAAATATATTATCTTTATCTACTCATATCTGAATTGCTGAATGAGTCCTAATAATTTTATTAGATGATAGAATATTAATTCTCTAGAAAATAAATAATTTTATTCCAAAATATTTATCAAATATATTTTTAGAGTTTTCTTTTCTATTCTTAGTCCATTAATAAAATTTTACCGTATTATAAATTACCTACAAGTAGCTGAAGTTGAGATATTCCTTATTTCTAGAATAGTCATATTGGCTTTTATGATAATATAATTCATTCCATAAATCTGAATGCATTAAAACTTATAAAAAAAATAAATGCATTTGATAAAATTTATTATGAATCACTTATATATAAAAAAGGGTTCAAGTGAAATTGAATTTTTAAAGTAAAATAATTGTTAAATGCTCAATATGATTAAAAATTAAATAGTGTTTATTTCTTTTTTAATTAAAATTGTTACATAAAATGTTAATTTAAAAAATAACTATTTCAAATATTGAAAAATTTTAAATATAATTATTAATTTTAATATTTATTGAATTGTTATTAAGTATTAATATTGATTCAACATCCAATGCAACCATGCCCCGTAAAGTGATCAAGTCAGAACTCTAACGTTTCCGGGAGTGGCAAAAATTGACGTCGGATGCAGAGGGGGAAGCATTGTTAGGAATCCAGGGAATGGACAAGTGTAGGCATAATAATGCAGCTGACAAAATCTGTGGAAGGCTTTGAATGCTGGACTTTGAGCAAACGAATCCCACCCGTTGTCGAGGGTTGGTTTGATGCTAGGTGTTATCTCAGTGAGGTAGCACCCAGTAATTCTTTTATTTTTATTATTTTATTTTATATTTAATTAAATAAAAAAAATCTAAATATGATATTAAATAACAAATTATTTTATAAATAATTAAATTATTTTTTTACATTTTAAATTTAAAAATAAAATACAAAAAACTATTTTTTATTTTAAAATTTAAAAATAAAACATAAAAAATTCAAAAATTCAAAATTATTAACATTGATATACACAACCAAAACATATAAAATTTATCTAAACAATTAAATTTTATTTAATTAAGTAAATATGAAATAAAAAATAAAAAATTTAAACTAAAATGTCCACCTGTCACGATGCTAGGGCGCTGCCCCACTGGGGTAGCACCCAGCATCAAATGGACCGTTGTTGAGGAGGCCTATCGTCAGGTGGTGGCCTCCTTTATGGGGCAAGGCATTTAGTGCATCAGAGAGTCGTATACCGTTGGTTTTTCCAGCAATGCCCCTGTCAGTTGCCCAAACTCACCTCCCATGTCTCGATTGTTCCTCTTAAATCCAAATGTCACGGGACAATTGCAGATCGGACAAAAAATAAAAATGATTTTAAACTTATAAACATGAGCATCATACACTCTATTAAGTTAATTTTTAGATAAAAAAGTAATGATTCATGATAAGTGATATTAGAAATGAGTTAAATTGATTTCAATATCTTACTAAGTATCTGAAGTAAGGTAAGCAGAATGTTTTATATGTGACGAGAGTGTCATAGAACTTAGTAGAAAAGAATATTACGAGCACAATCTCACATCGAATAAGAAAATAGAAAATTCTGAATTTATAAATATAAATACTATGCAACCTATTAAGTTAATTTTTTAGGAAAAAAATAACGACCCATGATACAAAGCTGGTTTGTATCTTCCTACCTTTCGTTTTTAAGAAATCCACTTTCAAGCCAACGTGAGAGAGTTAGTTGGAATTGTGTGTATTGGGTGGGACTGTCAATTCGGCCCATTCCTGTTTATTCGGGTTGACCCATCTTTAACTAAAAAAAATTTCAAATTGGGTTGTCCTGTCCCAGTGTCAAAATGGACTGGTTCGATTACTGAAAATTTGAAGTCATTTCCTAAAAATAGAAAATATTAAAATCAAATTAAATCAAACATATTTTTTAAAATTTAAAAATCTGAAAACAAAAATCATTTTTATAAAATAAAAATAGAAAATGAAAACAGAAAACATTTCCTGAAATGAAACATGCCCTAATTTTTTAACTACAAAGAAGAGAAAAACTTTTAAGAAGGCCCGACTTTCTTGAGCAATAAAACATGGGTTTTGATAATTGAAAATACAGGTAGAAAGTCTAAAGAAAATTTCATTTTTCTTGTTTTTGTCATTCTGTATTTCATGTTATATTGAACTCTTCGTATTCCAGAACTTGCCATCCTTCACAGCTCTCGTAATAGATCAACTAGCCAAGAACCTCAAGCGCATCCAAGGCATGGGTGTCAGAAAGGTGGTGGTGACGGCTCTTCAGCCCCTCGGATGCCTCCCGCAAAGCACGGTTTTTAACTCTTTCCAACAATGCAATGAAACTGAGAACACGGCAGTGAACTTGCACAACCTCTTACTTCGGCAAGCAGTGGCAAAGCTGAACAATGAGACTAAAGACTCGGCATTCGTCATCCTTGACCTCTATGATTCCTTCACTTCTGTGCTCAAGAACAAAGGTGATCAGCTTGGTAATTCACTATTTCCTCCTTTCTTTTTCTGTCCCATTTTCTTTTTATTCTCAAAGAGAAACATATAGAGAAAATTATTGAGCAGGACAGTTTAGTAATTTTAATAGCATTTGGAGATCAAAACGTAAATTATTTCAATTTGGGGTTAGAAAAAAATTGTCTAATTAAAGATATTTTATATTTCTAAAATATCTTTATTACTATATAAATACTAGTTTACAATAGTTATAAGCATGTATTTGTATAGTTAAAATATAACTATACAAATATATGCTTTTAACTATTACAAGCTATATTATTGTAATTATAAATATGTATCTGTATAATTATAAACATGTATTTGTATAGTAATAAGGGTATTTGGAGATGCAAAATATTTTTAACTTGACAATTTTTTTCTTTGGATCCATATAAAAAGTTCTTATGTTTTGACTCCCAAACATCATTAATGTTACCAAGGGAAAATTATTTTATACCCTTGAACTTCCTTCTCTGCTTTATTTACTCCATGAATTTTACCATTTATCATTGGATACTAACACCATTAATTTGCCATTAGAACTACCTTGAACTCTCCAATTTTAAATACTAAATATTTAAAAAATATTATTATTAAATTAGTTAATTATTAAAATATAAAAATTTAAATTAATATGTTATAATAAATTAATTTTAGATATTAAATTAAAATATGATTAGATTTTGCAAATTTAATTTATGCTATTTACATAACCTAACTAAATAAAAAATTGTCAACTATGAATAAACAATTTAAATTTAGTGAAAATTACTCGTAATTAAAACCTAACAAAGTTCAAATTATTTATTCATAATTTCTACTAAATTCAAATTATCTATTCATAATTGGTAATCTTTATTTAGTTAAGTAATGTAAATATTTTAAATTAATTTTATCAAATTTAATTGTGTTTTTTAATATCTAAGATTCAATACATTTAAGAATATTTATTATCAAATATAATAAATTAACTTAAATTTTTAAAATGTTAACAATTAACTATTCTAGAAGAGGAATGATCAATTGACACCTAATGTAAGTGTAAGGTATTTACACATTTCATACCGTTGATTTGATTAAAATTAATGGATGATATTAATTGACATTAATTTTCGACAATTTTCAACAAATAAAATTAATATCATCCATTGATTTTGACCAAATTAACGGTGTAAGATATGATGTAAGTGTCTTATATTTATACCAAGTGTTAATTGATCCTTTCTCATTTTAGAAATATCTAATATTTAAATTAGAAAGTTTAGGAGGCAAATTTAATGGCAAATTATAGGTGTTAGTATTTAAGGGGGTAAATGATACATTGTAAAATTTAAAAAATAAAAAATATAAAGAAAAAAGTTTAACTAAGTAAAATGATTTTTGCCCAAATATCAAGCCATTCCCAAATATCAAGCCATTCTGCATAATAAATTTCCTACATAAAGGGAAAATTATTTTTTTTTCCAAATATATATTTTGTTTATCTGCTTCTGCTGCTCCCATAACATTTTGCGGGGTCAGTTCAGATATCACAACCCTGCTAACCATGTCTAAAGCAAATTCAACGGTGGTCCGCTGGTTCAGTAATCAATATTAATAGTATCAACGAGTCAGGTCTGTGGTACTGTGATTGGTCGATATCTCTTTCCTTCCAAAATTATCAAAAATAAAGATAACATTCAAATCCTAGTACTAAACATTCATCCAAATTCCTTTTTGGCCTCCTTAATTTCAATTATAACATATTTAGTCACCAAATTAGAAAAAGTGTAAACATTTAGTCCCCCCTTTAGCTCTTCAAAGAGAAACTTTATGTTTACCACGTGCAAAACCCCACCTTATGTGCAATTGAGGAGATGATGAGGATATCTGAGTTATTAAATAATCTGGGAAAGGACTCACTTAGTCACTTGATTTGGGAAGAAACTTTGGTTTTCACACACACACACACAAAAACTAACCGCGGATCAAATTAGTCATACATTTGAAATCTTTAGACTAATGTGGTAAGAAATTAATAGAAAGGGTGAGAAATGGTAAAATTTGGGATAATTTAAGCGGTAAGAAATGACAAGAATCGGTGAGAAACAACAGCTTC
Organism: Thlaspi arvense; assembly: GCA_911865555.2. Lineage (NCBI taxonomy): Eukaryota > Viridiplantae > Streptophyta > Magnoliopsida > Brassicales > Brassicaceae > Thlaspi > Thlaspi arvense. The sequence continues at coordinate 108,242 of CAJVSB020000708.1, read as the reverse complement.
CTATAAAATGATTTTGCTTTCTCACCAAATAATTGAGGTATCATGAGAATAGAATTCAACTTTTAATGAATTTGTTGGATCATGAAAATTACCCTTGTAAGTACACCAATACAAATTAAAAGTAAGAGCAGAATTTAGTAAACCATTCTTAATTATTTCTCCCATATTCCTTTGTGGTTATTCAAATAATATAATGAGAAAATCAAATTATTTCACTTCCCACCAAGCTTCACAAATCATTTCTTTTCATTTCTTATTTTTCAATGCCGCATACTCTAAACGTCTTACAGTTGAAATGACAGAGAACAAAATGCAATTTGGATAGATCTTAAGGACCAAAAGTTAATTTTTCCAACATTACGTTGAAGTTAAATTATCATCTTTATTATCTAACTTAGAAATTGCAACTTAAAGTTGCGAGTGTGGGATATCTCCTTTTAAGTTGTTGCTTTACTTCCGAAACTTCTTCCCTGCAGGAAGCCAGAAGTTTGAGAATCCATTGAAGCCCTGTTGTATGGGTGCAAGCAGTGACTACTACTGCGGTAGCATGGATGACAAGGGGGAGAAGATGTACAGTGTGTGTGACAACCCAGATGGGGCTTTCTTCTGGGACATGGTGCATCCAACACAGGCAGGATGGCGGGCCGTGTATTTTGCTCTCAAATCCACTCTGCAACAAATGTACAACTAAACCAGACTTGTGCTGTAAACTATGTTCCAACTAGCTGCTGTTCCTTTTTGTCTCTTATCGATTCTTGTAATAATTTTTCTTTTGAACTGGGGGGGTGTGTAAATGGATGAAGGCATGAGAAGCATAACCTTCCATCGATGATGGTTGCAAATGGCAATCGACAGTGCTCAGAAAGTGACAGTTTGTGCCATTTGAAAAGGTACAAGGTAGTCTTGTAACTAGGGCGCAAGTTTGCTACCCGGGCTGGTGCCTGTGGCCTGAAGAAACTATGGTTCGAAACAGTGGTGAAACCGCAGTTGGAAATGATTTGTTGCTGATCTAGCGCATTAGGTCAGCCCACTTGAAATAGAAGGAAAATAGTTATTTCAAGACTGTCAAAAATATCTGTGTATTTGAATAAATGCATCAAGTGGATATTCTGAAATGAAGAATGTTTAGTTGTTAATATGAGAAAATCGAAAAGTTCAACAAAATCATATGAAGAATTTAACAAACAAAAAATAATATTTCTACAGCTTGTCAAACTTGAAAAAAAAAACTAAACATTGTAAATATATAAGAAAAATTATCATATACAATATTAGAATTATATTTTTGAATATTTTGAAAATGTTATTTGACAATTAGAATTACATTTTTGAATATTTTGAAAATGTTATTTGATAATTAGAATTATATTTTTGAATATTTTGAAAATGTTATTTGACAATTCAATATAAAAGTAAGTGGTCGCTAATTATCCCTCCATCCTAATTACTATTTGAATCAAAATCTTCGAACTTGAGTTCAAATTCATCCACTAAAAGAAATATGTAAATTATCGACGCAAAAAAAATATCGATAAGGCAGAATTTTGCGTTGGTAATGGCATTATTGACGCAAAACTATTCGTCAGAAAAATTGCCGTCGAAAAAAATTTATCGATGCAAAAAATTTTGCGTTGGAAATTTCCGACAAAATTCTGGGTCAAAAATTGTGACGGAAATTACCGACGCAAATATTGCATCGGAAAATAGCGACATATTACCGACGCAAATTGCGTCGGTAAACTTACGTCAGAAAATTCCTAAATTCCAATGCAAAAATTGTGTCGGAAAATTTCAACGCAAGTAATTCGTCAAAAATTGGAAAGGAAAATAAATTTTTTTTCTTAATTATTAAATATTAAATTGTTTTATTATTGTTAAATATTAAATTATTTTTAATATTATTAATTATTAAATTTTTTTTATTATTAATTATTTAATTTTTAATATTAATTTTAAAAATATTTAAAATATATATTTTATGATAATTTATTTAGGACAAACCATAAAACTGAAAATAACATGTGCATAAATAATATTCAAATATCTTATTACAAACATAAAATAGTGTATCACTAAACATATATATGAAATAAAATCTAAAAAAAGATCACTGCCGACAGCCGTCATCGCCCGACTAAGATGCAGAAGAGTCGAAATCGTGAGCAGGCACTGGAGAACATGGCTGATCAGGTGGTGTGCTCCTCATCCCTTCAACCACCTTAATCAGGTGTTGAAGGGTAAGCTCCATACTCCCCACCTTTTGTCGAAGCTCCTGATTCTCCTAACGGAGAGTCTGCACCTCCTAATTTCACAAACTGATCCACATTGTCAGATGAAGGATAATGCACTGATAGAGAAGAACTCTGCCGCTCAAGACCGTGTACACGGCCGAAAGCTCTCCCCCCAGCGCACTTCTCCCACAGCTGAGTGTCTGTGATCCGCTGAGACTTTGGAGTAGACGTCTCATCAGGTGTCGACTGGGAGGATCGGGCAGCTTGAAAGTCAATCTACATACACAAAGTATATCATAAAATAAGTTTAATAATTAAAAATGTTAATTATAAAAAGTTAATAAATAATATAAGTATGATTACATAAAATTTAATAAAGATGTTAAATAAAATTCACTTACATAAGTCTTCTCCGATTGCTGGTCCACCCACATCTCCCCACCATTTTTCTTCCTAACATGTGTATGCTTAAATATCTCAAAAAAATGGGAATCCTCCCGGTCTCTTTTTCCTGCAATAATACATAATAAAAATTGTGTGATTATTTATAACTATAAGATAATAATAAAGCTTATGTACAGGAATCAAACTTACCATTCTCATAGCCTGCTCGTATGGCGGAATAGAGTCTCCTATGTGGAGAGAACTGCCCTTTTTTTTTCCGAACAGCGGTTCTTTTTATTCTGGGAGCTTACCCTACTAAACCTCTCTCCTCTCCAATAAGTCTGAAACTCCTCGCACACAAAGGCGGGATCCAGTTTGGTTTGCCTCTAATCCAAGCATTTCTCAGCATATCGGAAAGCCTATGAGATCCACGAGTACTGAATATCGGTCTAATGGCTGGCTTATCTCGTGGATCCCATGTACAATATTTTTGCATGAAGACATAAATAAAAAGTTAATAAAATATCAATTAATATTAAAGATAAAAATATTTAACCATGATTGCATTGAAATACGAACCTGGAACTCATCAAATCATAAATCACGAGGAACTGTCCTCCATGTGGTATAACACGACGCGAAATTTGACTGAATGACCGCTGTGATGGCATGAGCAGCAACCGTCAAAGGATGAAATCTGCAACAACAAAAAATTATAAAATTAATACTGATATTTGATGCATTAAGAAATATTTATTAAAATTTTTTGAATAATACTTACCCGACGTCACCAACAGGTCTGATCAGCATCTTCCCAGAACTGCTACAACATGTGCTAAATGATCCGACTTGAATAGGGTCGGACAGAGAAGAATCTGGTATGGGGACTGAACGAGCAATGCTATCAGTAGAGGCAACCGCACTGTAGGCAGACGGTGGTGAAACAGGTCCCCTAGCAGTTGTCACGCCCCTCCCTTCTGGCACTTAGCAAGGTATGGCAGCCAGGGCAACAACCAGCACCCACCGGTATCGAAAATCCGGCAGCATACCAACCGTTATAACCCCTTATCTCAAAGCTTAACCTGTATCCCTGTTGACATTTTAGTAAAATACTCCCAGAGTACTAATCTCATATGCTCTTTAGCATTTCTACATACATATGTTCATACTCGAGACCTAGGCATGCCACCAAAAGTAGTCATACTCACAATATACATAAACACATGCATTCATTTCACTAGTTGCAGTTCAAATATTTATGTACAACTTATTAAATACTACATCTCTACTCATACTATGCTAATATATGCAAAAGACAAAAATATTCCCTAAGGACCTTCTGCTGGCTGCCCCAACTATTTTGTAGTATAGACACAAACTGGCTAGGTAGGTGACGGGACTCTTGATAAGATCTGAAAGTTTAGAAAATAAAAAGGGTGAGATTGAATCTCAGTGAATGGCACAAAATTTAAACTTAACAGAAACAGGGCGATTTTTCCTTTACTATAACATGCATATATGTATATAAAAGCATAGCTTGAAGAATCAATCAAATAGAAACATGATTCAAACTTCCATGCCAGATTTCCATATAATCTAAGCATCCTAGGGAAACATAAGAACAAGGCATCATGGCAAGTTCGTTGCAACATTCAGCATTTCAATAATATGTTTAGAACATCAAATATGAAAATGTCAAGAATCATAAGGGTCACATTCACCGCTATCTGATAGGAGTCTGATGGGGTGTGCACAGCCCATAATGTCTAAGGGCAGTAAAACATGAAAACATCAAATCATAAAAAAAATTTCCGGACGCTACTACACTATGTAACCTAAGCTATGGGTCACCACTCCAGGTCAGACTACACAGTTTGTGGTGTCTGAGACCTCCCTGGGTCTAATGCCATAGCATCAGCTGTATGACTGCCACCTGCCCCGGATGGTTGTCCGGCGTGCAAAACTGAGTGCCGAGGCACCAAAGTCATAAAATCAAGTCAAACATTTCATATACACTGGAACATAGAACATAGCACTCTGTTTCTATTTGGTATAAAAGATACATGTATGGTTTGAAAACAAGTCATTTATATCATGAAGCATACATTTTAAGTTTAAAATTTTAAGTTTAAAGAATGTGCCACTCACAATGTAGATAAATTCTAAGGATGACTGGTGGGATCTGTCCGGTCAATCTCAGGCTCGGCTTGGTCTCCTTCTCCTACAAGTGGAGAAGATGCAAACATAAGTAAAGTAAATGTATGATGCAATGCATACCATATGTCATGAAAGCTTACTTGCTAGATTCTTTTTCATTGCCCATTAAGATTATGCTCCTTCCTATCTTCCTTAACTTAATTCCATAGAAGTTATTTTGAATTTCTTTCTAGTTTAAATTGTGTATCTTCATTTCAGCTTACTAGCCTCATATCCTTTAATCCACTTGGAATTCCTAATGTTAGTTTAAAAGATTTAACCTTGAAGTGATCTATTATATTCCTAGTTTTTTTTTCTTAAGCTAAGCCTATAATTTTGCCCCTCTCTTAGGCTTTTAATCTTCCCATTTCATGTCCTTAATGAACTCTAGCTCTCCCACAAATTTCTCCACCAAAACAGAATTTTCTGTCAAATAATTTTTCTGCACATTCTCAACCCCCTTTTCAACTGATTTCTATGTAGTTCTAGAGCTAAAAGAGGACTTCTACCTAACTCCTTTCTAAAATGACTTGATCTACTTTGAAGTTACTCCTCTAACCAGTTTTAAACTCCTCCTAATCTCCCTAAAATTTCAGCCTAAACAGAGTACAGTAACAGGAAATTTGCTGTCAAAAATTTCAGCACCTTATAACTCATTGCTTGAAGTCAATTTGCTTAGATTAAGCTAGTTCTCTAGTTTTTCCTTCAATCTTCTTTTCAAGGTGACTTAACCCCCACTTAGGTAGCTTATTTTACTCAACTTTGAAGCTCTTACAACCCCAAAAAGGCTTGCCAAACCACAATACTGTTGCAGAAATTTTCTGCAGCATAGTTGCTGCACAATCTTACCATTTCAACACAAATTTTGGTGATATAAGCTTAATTTCGTGCCTTCTTTTATCTACCTTGTAAATTGCTCTTAATCATCACTTAAGCCTTTAATTTGACTTGTTCTTAAGCCCAACCAAATCCCCAAAAGTTTAGTCTATAGCAGGATAGGTTGCTGGAAATTTTCAGATTATTGTCTGCTATACATCTCTGCAACTTGACAATCACTTTGTATTATGAAAGCTATTTTCTATTCTCCTTTTGTATTTCTCTTTAAGGTAGCTTAATTAACACTTAATTAGCTTGTAGAGACAAGGTTTTTCGAGCTCATTTAAGCCTCCAAATCTTGACCTAACATCAGGATTTCTCTGCAGTAAGTTTGCTGTCAAAATTACAGCATACTTTCACTTGACCCTCTAGAGAAATTTCTCATTCTTGAACCAGAATTTCGGGTCCTCTCTCCTTCCCTCTTTAAGGTGACTTAATCCCTAGCTAAACCACATTTTCAAGCTTATTTTTAGTCCCATTATAGACTCAAAACATTCAGGTTTAACCATGGTTTGCTGCAGAAAAATCTGCAGCAGTAACAGCATACCAGTTTCTTTACACTTACTTGAATTGTGCACTTAGAGCTAAATTTCGAAATTTTCTTTTAATCCTCCTTAAGATGACTCAATCAACACTTAATCAACTTAGGAAAATGAAGTTTTCGAGCCCATTACAGCCCTCAAAATCTAAGACAAACCCAGTACATCGCTGCTGGAAAATTCCAGTTTGACAACATAGGTATTGTTTTCATTTCCTCTTCCTCAAGTAGTGTAAATTGATTCAAATGGTGTCAATCACTAATCCCCTTCCTAAGGTGGCCAATTATACACTTAATACACCTTCCTAACTTGGTATTTCCCCAATTAAATCCTCCATAAATTTCGGCCCAAGCAAGCATCATTGCAGAAATTTCTGCAGATGCTCTGTTTTCTTTCAGCTGAGATTCCAGCTTCCATTTCTCATTATTTTGCCAAACACTCCTTCCATTTTAACTACAACTTTACTCCCCTCTTCTTCCCTAATCCCTAACAACATTTACAGCAGTTTAGATCACAAATAAACCATTAAGTTGCAGAAAATTTACAGCAATACAGATTTCATGCCAAAACTCCTCAAAACAAGCAACAATTTCTTGTATCTCCTCCTCCTATCATGTTCAGTTCCTACAGCATGCAACCCCACGAAATTTCCAGTTCTCCACTCAAAACTCCAGCCATGAAAAGGAAAATCTAGATGATGAAAACCTCATCAAGCAAGAAAATGCAAAGAAATTAAAAGATTTCCCAAAAGAATCACTTACCTTCAATCCTCTTCTCACGGTTTTCCCTTGCTCCTCAAAACCCTTTTTCTTCTATTCTCTCTCTAGTTGCTCGGCTGGACTGGGTTGTTCAACTTAATTTCAAGTGGGTTGTCTAAAGATATAAGGCATATTTAGGAGTATTTGCAAAGAAGCCCCTCACTTGTCTATTGTTTTCAATTTCTCTCTTTATCATTTAATTTTTGCACCTATACCCCTCTTGATTTAGAAATTTAATCTTACAATTAACTCACTAATTAACTTCTTAATCCTCTAATTTGAGATGTCCTCAAAGATTCCCAATTACTAAAATTTATCTCCCTAAATTCTTATCTCAATCCCTTGAAAATTCTCAAATTTTTGGATGCTGCTAAACTTAAATTTAAAAATTCTAGATTTTTTTTTTCATTTGCTATGCTAGGTGAACTTGAATAAATAAATGCTAACTTAATTATTTGTATAACCATGTAAGGGTATCTATTATTATTATTATTTTCCTCTCTTTTCTTTTCCCCTACAACTTCTAAGAATATTTATTTTCAAGGTTGGCACACTAATATGGCATGTGTAATGCATGTATGCAAGATATATGAACACTACAGTTATCCCTGTCCCGACTTGGTCGGGGACGTGACAGTAGTAGATGGAATAGGCACGTATCCAAGAGTAGGTATGAACTCAGGAGGTCGCGACACGTACTGAGAATGTAGAGCCCCGTAATCATAATAAGCACGAGTAGGATCGTGGGGCTCCCAATAACAACTGGCGACAAGGGGTCTGATGGGTCGTGTACAGGAGGATCGCGCCGCTTCTTCGAGTAGCCAGTATCATCCCCTTACTCTTATCGGGTCTACGCTCAAAATCCATCTACATTGATAGATATATATAAATATAATTTTTAAAAAAAATTACGTAAGATAGAATGAAGTATTACTTAACTTATTTTAAATGAATATATATTTTTTAAATTGATATGTAATTTGTTTTTTAATAACCTCTATAATTCCAAAATTAAGAAAAGAAACAAATTATTATACATTGAAATAAAACATATTAATTACTCAAAAATATAGTAGAAAATTCATTGTCGCAAAACATACAAAACAAAAATACAACAATTCAATCTGAACAACTTTGATCATCCTCATTCGCCACCTCTTCATCCTCCTCCTTTTCTTCCTCATAATCTCCCGATGGTTCGGTGTCGTCATTGTATTCAATAAATTCTTTCTCCTCATCTTCATTTTCGTATTGATCATCTTTTGTCAATCGTTCTTGATTCAATTATCTTGGATCAATCTCGTCGTATAATCCTACTTCATGACGCAATCCATCTAATGGATCGACATCACTTACAGGCATTACATGAGACATAGACCCTTCTTGATAAACTTCTTCAGCACTTACATTCTCAATTTCTATTCACTTGGTTAGTTTTGTTTTCATAACTGCCCACCAATGGGCCTTGTCCCTTCGAATGGTTGGATAAGGAATATAATAAACTTGTGTAGTATTTTGAGCAATGATAAATGGATCATATTGATTATATTCCCTACTGCAATTAACCTCAACAATGTTATAAATTGGATGAACTCTTGTACCACGAGGTTTTCTTGGATCAAACCATTTACACAGAAACAAAATAACCCTTTTTATAGGTTTGTGTAGATATTCCAATTCTATAACTTCCCAAATGACACCATAATATTCAATTTCTCCCACACTATTAACACCTTTTACACATACACCACTATTAACAGTTTTCCTTCCTCGGGAGTATTCATCTGTGTGGAATTTATAACCATTCACAAAATACTTGTGGTACGATCTCACACTTAAATTTGGCCCCAAGCTAAATCACATAAGTGCGGATTTGTGACACTATTGGCAGGATCGTGCACCTATTTATAATATATTGAGAAAAAGTTAACTACATAAAATAATATCATAACTTTATGTGTAAATGATATACTTACGTAAGCCTTAAATCAGGCGGAAATTCATTTTGAATCCGTGACCCAGCATCTTTTTGATTTATGCTGGTCAAATGTAAAAAAAAAAACTACAAATAAAAAAATAAACAACACTATCAAACTATAAATGTTATAAAAATAACGCGAATAATATTGAAATAAAACTTACTCAATGAATGGTTGTACTTCATTGCAATTTAGAAGAACGTGCAAAGTTGCAGAATACATCTCTTGTTCTGACAGATATCTATTTACACAAGCTCCAGAACTACGACCAGGTTGATTAAAAATTGAGAGCATTGGAAGACAACTGTTCACACCACCATCATCATTTCGAGGCAGTCTCATTCTAGATGACAACACGCCTATCTCAAAATAATATAAAGTGAAATGCGAAGTTTCACGAGCCAAGTATTGCACACATATAGAATCCCCAACTCGTGTTTTATTCTTTACAGATCTTTTAAACTCTCCCATACACCTTAAAATATATAAACCAAAACATTAAATGACATTATTCTTTACAATTATGTCACGAATATACCAAAAAAAAATTTGGACTAAGACCATTTAGAGCATTACCTTTCAAATGGATATATCCATCTGTATTGAACAGGTCCTCCAACTTTGGCCTCATATGGAAGGTGTACAATTAGATGCTCCATTGAATCAAATAATGCTAGTAAAAAAATTATTTCAAGTTTACACAATATTACTGGAATATTTTGCTCTAGTTGCAATAAATCCTCCTAAGTGTAGTGGAGCATAAATCCTTAAAAAATTGACTTAACTCGGTAAGAGGTTTTCACACAGTATCAGGTAAAAAATCGAAAGTAGTCGAAAGTAGGCACTCCATAAATATATGACAATCATGACTTTTTATTCCATGTACATTACTTGATTGTGGATCAAAACACTTTGCCAAATTAGAAGCAAATCCATTTGGCATTTTCAATTCTATAATCCAATTGCACACAGTGCTTCTTTTATCAACAGTTAGACTGTACTTTGCTTTTGGTTTCACAATTTTTCCATTAGGCAACGTGACAAGTTCCATATCCCGCCGCTTACAAATCTCTGTCAAGTCAATCCTTGCTTTGATATTATCTTTTGTTTTCAATCTGATATCTATTAAAGTATAAAAGATATTATCAGAAACATTTTTTTCAACATGCATCACATCAAGATTATGCCTAATCAAAAGCATTTTTCAATATGGAAGCTCCCAAAATATACTCTGCTTAGTCCAATTATGGTATACCCCGTATCCTGGTAATCTAGATCGGCCATGCTCAGCCACTTTGAGAAGAGAGCAAACTCTATCCCACAATTGTTCACCAGATAGTCTAGGTGGCGGCTCATCAGTTTCAACCTTATTCTTTATAAAAATCTCTTTTATTCCTCTTAAATACATGATCACACAGCAAAAATTGACAATGACAGTCAAACCATGAATTCTTACCACCATGCTTTAAAGTAAAAGCCTTTGTTTTCTCCATACAATAAGGGCAAGCCAATTTACTAGCAGTCATCCACCCGGACAACATTCCATATGCAGGAAAGTCATTGATTGTCCAAATTATAGCTGCACGCAACATAAAATTTTGTTTTGTACAAACATCATATGTCAAAACACCTACGTGCCATAACAACTTCAATTCATCTACCAAAGGCTACAAATAAATATCAATTAAGCTATTGAGATTTTTCGGTCCAAGTATAATACATATCAAAAACATGTAAGGTTTTGTTATACACATTTCTAGTAGAAGATTATAAGAAGTGACAATTACAGGCCAATAAGAATATGACTTGGACGACTGACTAAATGGAGTAAAACCATCAGAACATAATCCAAGCCTTATATTCCGAGACTCAATTGCAAAGTCAGGATATACTCTATCAAAATGCTTTCATGCTTCCCCATCTGATAGATGACTCAAAATACCCCGAGATCGCCTATTTTCATAGTGCCATCTCACATGAGATGAAGAACTCATTAATACATATAACCTTTGCAATCTTGAAATAAGTAGCAAATAATGCATCGACTTTACTGCCACATTTTTAAAATTTCCCTTTCCTACTCTACGTGGTCGATATCTTGGTTTTTGACAAAATTTACATGAAAGTTCATCAATGTCATCTTTGTAGTACAATATATAACCATTCTCACAACAATCAATTTTCATAGTTTGTAACCCTAACTTTGACACCAATTTTTTAGCATCGTAATAAGATCTCGGTATGCGAATATGCTCATAAGGATTCGTTTCACGTATAAGTTCAACCATCGAATTAACACACTACTGTGCAACATTCCAATTAGACTTGATGCTCATTATTCTAGTTGTAACAGACAATTCAGAATGACGAGACCTCTGCCATAATGGTCTATTTGCTGCATTCAATAAGTCAAAAAATTTTTGAGCATCAGCATTGGGAGCATCATCATTCTCTGCTCAAAATGAGCATAATACTCAGGCCTACTAGAATCATGTATCATCTCCTGATATCTATTTAAATTCTCAGGTTGATTGTTTGGAGAATCACTAACATCATAAGCCCTACTTATTTCAACATTGGGCTCCTTTCCATGATAAGTCCAATACTAATATCCTTCCATAAATCTCTTTTGACAAAGATGAATCTTAACTGTATTAGGTTCTAAATATTTCAAATATTTACATTTACAACAAGGACACTGAAGCAACCTCTCTCTTATGAATTCCGGTTGTTGGCAAACATACGAGAGGAACTCATTAACACCATTCACAAATTCCAATTTCAATCCCCTTCTATCCGTGTGAAGCCTACTATACATCCACCGACGATGTTCTGGAATTTCCATATCTGTGAATAATCAATCAACAAAAATATGTTCTATTTGTTATCACGTTCAAAATTTTATTTTAATCAAATTAAATATATAACTACTTAAATACAACACATTTCCAAAAGTTTATGATTAATCTGAATTAATGTCATTTACCTTGATTTACAATAGTTATAAGGCTTATTAAAATATTATTTTCAAGATATCTCTTTAATGATTAAATAATATTTTTAATTTTAAAGTTTAATTCATTAAATTTGTAGTTATAATATTTATTAATTAATATTTTAAAATATATTTCAGGTGTCAATAAATAAATAATTAAAATATTATTTCAATTCTTTATACAATTTTAATGGGTTAAACTAGCATAATTTTTTAAAATACTTTATTAAACAATATTCTAATAACATTTTATGTCATTAGTTTATTTTATTTGTTTAAAAAATATGTTAATAATATTTTAAATTACTATTTTATTTTTTCTAAATAATAGTTTAAATTAATACTATTATTGGGCTTTTGTTAATAATATTCTAAATAAATATTTTATTTTTTTACGTAATAGAATAAATTCATACTATTATATTAGATTTGTCAATAATATTTTAAATTCATATTTTATTTTTTTAAAATAATAGTTTAAATTAATACTCTCTAGTGGACTTTGTTAAATTTTATTTTATTAATAATAGTTTATTGGGCTTTGTTAACAATATTTTAAATTAATATTTTATTTTATTAAAAAATAGTTCAAATTATTACTATTTATTAGGTTTTGTTAATAATATTTTACATTAATATTTTATTTTTTAAATAATAGTTTAAATTTACATTCCATATTTTAAATTAATACTCTCTAGTGGACTTTGTTAATAATATTTTAAATTCATATCTTATTTTGTTAATAATAGTTTATTGGGTTTTCTTAACAATATTCTAAAGTAATATTTTTATTTTATTAAAAAATAGTTTAAATTTATATTATTTATTGAGTTTTATTAATAATATTTTACATTAATATTTTTTAAAAATAATATTTAAAATTAATACTATTTATTAAATATTTTCAATAATATTTTAAATATTTAATTTTAACACATTTTTTTAAAAAATTGGGCTGGGCCGGCCCAATCACTGGGCTAGGCCCAGCGGCCTAGCGGACTGGGCCAGGCCCAACGGCCCAGTCTCTTGGCCGCCCAGCAGACTGGGCCAAGCCCAGCTGGGTTGCCTCAACCGGACTGGCCCAACGGCCTAGCTGGGCTGCCAAGAGGTAGGGCCGACCAAGCCTGGCCCGTTTTACAAAATTAAAAAAGATATAAACACAATTCATAACACAATATATATAACTAAACATGCATATATATATAAATGCACATAACTATATTGCATACTAAACAAACGGAAGAGACAAATCGTACCTGCAGTGCGGTGCGGCGGCGAAGTGCTTGATGGGCCGACGGCGGAGGGCAGCAGGGCAGCGGAGGAGAAAATATCAAAGAGAGAAGAGGGAGAAACAGCAGAGAGCACACAGAGTTGGAGAAGGAGTCGGGGGCTGATTTATACCAAGGGTTACCGACGCATTGCGTAGGTAATGGTGGTCGGTAACCCTCGGTTATCGTGCCTCAGAAACCGTGACACCGCCCATTACCGACGCAAATTTGCATCGGTAATATGAATAATATTTTTTTAATGTTACCGACGCAACACTGTGTGTCGGTAACGTTTTAATTGTTTTTTTATTTTGCTTACCGACACATACATTTGCGTCGGTAATTTTATTAAATTTTTTTATTTTTTACCAACGCATTACTATGCGTCGGTAAATTTTTATTTTTATATTTTTATTTTTTACCGATGCATCACTGTGCGTTGGTAATTTTTTGTTTTGTTTTTCATTTTTTTCTTACGCACAACTGTGCGTCGGTAAATTTTTATTTTTGTTTTTTATTTTTCATCTACACATTGCTTTGTGTCGGTACCTTTTTTTGTTTTTTTATTTTTTACCGCGCAGATTATGCGTCGGTAATATTTAACAGATTATTTATTGACAAAAATATTTCGTCAGTAAATTTTGGACGCATTTTTGCGTCGATATTTGCCTCGGTAAATTACCGACGCTTTTTTGCGTTGGAAATGTTCTCTATATTCTGACAAAAACCTTTTGCGTCGAAAAATTTCGTCGGTATTTGGCCCTTTTCTTGTAGTGATCCATATCTCCCTTTTCAAATTTCACTTCCTTTTCGTCTTCATCTCCATCCTCTCCCTTTCTTGTATTTAGCTGCAATTGGATGGATCAAAGTTGCTCAACAAGTACCTTAATTGGTACCTTACTATGATCTACTAAGATACCTGGATAATCAAGCTCAACAGTAAGCAAATTTTGCAATGGTACTAGTATGCATTTTTCTTGAAATGGAGAATCAAGTATAGAAAGATCACAATGACTCTACCTTGCCAGAAAGGACATTTGAATTATACTTGTTCATTTTACTTTACACACTACATGCTAGTCACATCTCTCCCTAGTGTTTTCAGGGAAATTTGTGTAATAAACTTGTTGGGCTTATTGAGTCAATACAAATGAATCATTAGTATTAAGTTTCTAGGCATGTTTGATTTCAACAAGCCCAAATCACGGGTTCACTCTAACATAGCTATGGGACACATCATATCAATGACATTTGAATAAAACGGCATAGTTTTTCATTCCAATGTTTTCCAATTCCAGCACTTCTTCTAACAATCCATAATAATTAATCTCATCCTTGCTCCATGAGCTCCCTAGCACATAGACACCACTATTCATTGTGGATTTATGTTGGTCATAATCAAGCGTATGAAATTTATACCCATTTACAAAATAACCATTATATGTTTTCACCAACTGACTAGACCCTTGTGCTATACAACAAATGTTTTCTTAACCATATGTTGATGATCTCTTACCTACAAAATTGTAGTTACGTAATTTTAACTATCATGACATAATTAGTGGCTAAAATTGTAACTTTCTTCTACGTACATAATCCTTCAACCATCAAGAGAATTTAGAATTCTGTAATCTCTCCAGGTCCTCTTTTGTAAGGCTTGGGTATAGCCTATATACGTCTTCATCAAATTTGCTAGACAAATTCAAAAAACAATCACAATCAGTAAGTTAGAACTGTTTTTGAGGGCATCATAGACTATGTGTTATTAGAACTCCCATGGAGAAAGGAAAAACTTCTTCACAATTTAGGAGTACATATCTGTGTGCTGCCCAATATTCTACATCATTGTAAAAATGTCACCGATTTCTTTAACTCCCAAAAGGTCTACCCAAATGACAAAAAATTGAAAGCTCCCCATGTAACTCCCTTTCTCCACCGTTATCATTTCTAGGCGGTTGATTTAATATAGTGTGTGTATTGGAGTCAAAGTATAAAGAGCAAAATATTATCACTTCCTCAATAATATGCCTCCACAATAAAACCTTCCACATGTGCATGGTTTTTCACATTTTGCTTTAAACAACATAGAAATATGTGAAAATATAAAAACTATATTGATTCGTGTACATAATAATCTACCAATGCATAAATATAAAACTATATGTTGTCAAATATGGTAATTTAGTATTACATCTTTCAAATGGATACATCCAATGATACTGTACAAGCCCACCAACTTTTGCTTCATAGGCGAAGTGGATGGAAAGATACTCCATTATGTTGAAGAATGCTAGTGGAAATATTTTCTCTAATTTACAAGCTACATATATTTTACATGCAAAACAATTGAGCATATGTCTCTAAAGAAAATGCTCAGCTCTGATATGGCTTCCCACACTAGTTTAAGTAAGAGGTCATGAAAAGTAATTGGAAATAACATTTGCATGAACATGTGGTAATCATAACTCTTCATTGTATAGAACTTCGACTCATTTTCATTCACATACCAGGCAATATTTGAAGCATAACCATTAGGAAGTTTCAAAACTTTCATCCATGTGCACACTTCCTTTACTTGTTCGGCACTTAGTGAGTAGGTTGCTTTTGGCTTCACTAGTTGTCATTTATTATTTTGAAACATTTGTAGTTCAGGCTAATCATAAAACAATTCTAAGTCTTTCTTGGCATATTCATTATTCTTTGACCTTCCTTTTACATCTAGCATGGTGTTGAACATACTTTCAAACACATTTCTTTTAATATGCATGACATCCAAGTTATGGCGGATAAGATTTGTAGACTAATAAGTTAACTCCCAAAAGATGCTTCTTTTAATCCAATTATGTGTATCGTCATATTCAAGCAAATCTTTAGGATTCCAATCTTCATTATAGCTTTGCAGAGGCAATATAGATACACTTCTTGATTTTTGCTCCTAATAAACGTGGAGGAGGATTGTCTTCACGTCAACCTTGTACAAATTGTCGACTTTGTGATTGGTAGATGTGGTTAGAAGGTACCAATTAACGATGACAATCAAACTATGAGTACTTTTGTCTATTGTTTAGACAAAAGGCCTTCATACACTCCACACAATGCAAACATGGTAATCTACAATGAGTGTTCCTATTGGATACCATGTCGTAGGCTGAGAAGTCATTAATTATCCACATAAAGGAAGCCCTCATAGAGAAATTTGGTTTTATTGAATGCATTATAGGTCTCAACTCCTTCATGCCATAATAGTTTTAATTCATCAATTAGAGGTCGCAAAAATACATCCAACTTTCTTTTAGGGGATTTTGGACTTAGAATAACCATATTTAAGAAAATATATGATTATTCTATTGCTATCCTCGGAAAAGATTGTATACTGCCAACATTACTGGCCAGCAAGAATAATGAATAGCATTATTATTGAAGGGAGTAAATCCATCTGTGCACATTCCTAAATGAACATTGCATGGCTCAAATACAAATTCAAGACGAGAACGATCAAAATGCTTTAACGTTTTACTATGCGTAAGGTGTGCCATTTTACCATCTTCACATGGACTATTGAAGTGACATGCCATCTCCTTGAATGTATTCTTTGATATATAAAGCATTTGAAATCTTGAGATAAGAGGTAGGTAGCGCAAAACCTTGTACGACACATCTCTTCTAGAGTTTAGGTTTCGTGGCTTGTATCTTTCATGTCTGCATTTTGTTTGGTGCATGTCCTCTTTGTAATATAACATGTAATTTTTCTGGCAAACATTGATCTTCTAATAACCTAAGTTTAGCCACCATATTCTTTGAATTGTACAAGTTACTTAGGAACATTGCATCTTTTGGCATCATGCTTCCCATCATTGTTATAATGCAATTTATACATGATTCAGGTAAGTTGAAATCAAACTTAATATTCAACATCTACGACGCTGCGGACAATCTTGTCTATTTCATGCAACCTTTCCAAAAAGGTTTTTCAGCAACTTTTAACAATTCAAAAAACTTCTCAGCTTCTAAGTTGGGTGGCTATTTCCTCTCCCTTGGATGCTCATCCCTAGGAAATTACCAATCAAAATTTAGTCCTACAGTATCCAAAATCATATTGCTCATCCCACGGAAGTAGAAGTTTCACCAATTGGACCTCTTTGAAAAGGTTCCCTATAAATGTCCCACGTAATGTAGCCTTTGTCAAAACCATAATGTACGAAGTGATAGTGTACAGTTTCATGATCATTGAATTTCTGATTGTGACACTTTTGTTATCCCAAAAGGTAACCTAAGAGGGGAATGAATTGAGTTTTTATTGTGAAAGTTAAGAGTGTGAACAATTAAAAGCATTAATAAAAATATCGAATCAAATAAACTTATACAATTCACCTAACAATAAATATAAAACAATTTTTAAGTAAAGTAAAGAGAGTAGGGATAAGAGATACAAACTCTTTTATAGTGGTTCTATCATGCCCCAACCCAGGAGCGTGATCGGCACTGGGGTTAGCTTGCCAACCCCAGTCAGCTTATGACCAAGTCAAAGTAGAAAGCATCGCAGCAGTAAAAGTATCGAAATGCAGGTGTATGTATTTGTCAAAAGTATCTGAGGAATACAAGGAGCTACTAAAGTACAAATAATAGAAATGATACAAAAATGCCCGTACATCACAGTAAAGCAGCGGAGGACAAAATCGATCCAGAACCTACCGTTGCGATCGAAACAGCAATCTGAAAGGGGAAGAAATGGAATGAGTATGAAACTCAGTGAATAACAGTAAAATCTAGACAAGACGGGACATGGATCACAGTTTACAAAATCCATATATGTTCGTATAACATATACAGGTACATATATATGCATGTCATTCACATACCAGAATCAGAAACAGAATGTCAAACACTTGTCGGAGTATCGGATCTCATCAGAAATCATATCATATCGGGATCCCATATCAGAATCAGAGCCAGAAATCACAGATGGCACATAGTACTGGAACACCCTCGTGTTCCTCAAAAATCGGATCACAACAACTCTCGACAGGTAACCTTTTAAATCACATGCATGACTGAGGCACACAAATGTATGAATACATAAATGTTTCAAATTTCATCATAATTTAAAACATATAGATACATGTCCCGAATTCAAATATCAAAAATTAGAAATCAAGTCTAGGAATCAGAATCCAAGAATTTGTCAAAAAAATTGAAATACAGATGCCAGTATAGAAAATACTGTCAGTCACCTGGCACGCCCAACGAGGCACCAAAACTTGTGTTGACGGCTCATTGCTCGAAGTGTGCCTCCTCCGAAGTATCTACAATCACCAAATCGAAAGTCAGAATTGAAGTCGGGTCTTATTCTAAAAAAACTCAACTCTCGTAAGTGGGTCGGGACCTCCCCTGCCACTGGCCCTAAACACGCATCCCGAGACCCCCTAAACCTCATACCCGAACCACTCTAAGCTTGAACTACTAAAACCTGAATTAAACACAGCCAAAACTCCACCAAACCGGGCTGAACCGAGCCCATTTCCCGTAAACCGAGCTGAATCAGGCTCAAATCCACAAATTGGGGTGAACTGGGTTTTCCCTCTCTTAACCCATGACGAACCGGCCTTTAACTACCAAGACCCAAAATGAACCAGCCCAAAACCTCAGGAAAAACCACTGAACCAGAGCCCTAAACCCCTGAACCGAACCCGAAATGACAAAAATCGACTGATTTAACACGTTTCCCCAAAAATTTCCCTTAAAACTAGATGAACCGGGCCGGTTTACCACCTAAAACCAGCCCAGGAATATTCCCCAAGGTTCCCTGCGCCGGGAACCGATTTTTATTCCTTGGTCCAGGCCAATTTAGGGCCTGAACTGGCCTGGTCAAAGCGGACTGGGCCGAATCGGCCTAGTCAACGCTGGACAGACCTGGGAAGTTCCCGGGTCTGTCTTCTTCGCCCGGAACCTAGGTCACAGACCCGGGTGTTGCACTAGTTTCCAGCCCCCCAAATCTCCCTGAAACTTCAACAAAAACACTTACCCAATTAAATTAGAGCTTCCTGAACTCCAATCCGTGATCCACGAGCTCAGTATTAACTTATAATCAGAAAAAATTGGATCCATCACCCGAAATTCCAGATTTCTCTTCGTTACTGCCGCGACTGTTTCCGGACAGTTTCCTTCCCATTTCTCTAAACTTTTCTTTTGAATCAAAGCTTCCATCATGCTCGGTTACTCCTATATACTTAGTCAAAAGTAAATCTTTTACATGTTTAGCTCCTATTGGAGCAAATGGGTTTTTGGGTCCTTCGGCCGAATTCGGCCAGATATTTTTCTCTTTTTTTTTATATTGATCGGGTTATTACATTCTCCCCCCCTTATCGAAATTCATCCCCAAATTTAATACTACTACGTACCTTGCCCATCGAACAGATGGGGGTATCTCCGGTGCATAATCTCCTCGGATTCCCAGGTGGCCTCTTCTGATATCTGACTTTTCCAAAGTACTTTGACGGAGGGAATTTCCTTCGATTGAAGTTGTTTCACCTGACGATCTAATATCACAACCGGCTTCTCCTCGTAAGATAGATTTCGGTCTAGCTGAACATCTTGTGTGGCAATCACATGCGATGGATCGGGCAGATATCTCCTTAGCATAGAAACATGAAAAGCAGGGTGTACCATCGATAACTCTGGAGGAATAGCCAAATGGTATGCAACAGCTCCCACTCAATCTAATATCTCGTACGTGCCGATATACCGGGGGCTAAGCTTACCTCTCCTGCCAAATCTGACCACGCCTTTCATCGGAGAAACTCTTAAAAAAACGTGGTCTCCAACAGCAAACTCTAACGGACGGCGTCGGTGCTCTACATACGCCTTCTGTCTGCTCTGGGCTGCAGACAGTCGATCTCGAATCATCCGAACTCTGTCCACCGCATCCCGGACCAAATCTGGTCCTAGCAAACTCGCCTCCCCCGCCTCAAACCAACCAATCAGAGATCTACATCGCCTACCGTACAAAGCCTCAAACGGTGCCATCTGAATACTGGACTGGTAACTATTATTGTAGGCAAACTCGATCAAAGGGAGGTACTGACTCCAACCGCCTCCAAAGTCCATAATGTAAGCTCGCAGCATATCCTCTAAAATTTGAATCGTCCTCTCTAACTGCCCATCAGTCTGTGGATGAAATGCTGTACTCAAATCTAGTCGGGTCCCCAATGCCTCCTAGAACGCCCTCCAAAATCGGGATGTGAATTGAGATCCCCTATCAAAAATAATAGACCGGGGTACCCCATGTAAGCGCACTATCTCATCCACGTAAAGCTGGGCATACTGAGTCATGCTGTAGCTCGTCTTAACCGGAAGAAAGTGTGCGGTCTTGGTCAGTCGGTCAATAACAACCCAAACAGAATCATATCCTCCCGTGGTACGCAGCAATCCAGTCACGAAATCCATGGTGATGCCTTCCCACTTCCACTCTTGTATCTCAATCTGCTGATGTAGCCCTACGGGTCTCTGGTGCTCAGCCTTGACCTGCTGGCAGGTCAGGCATCTCGAAACAAAATCTGCTACATCCCTCTTCATCCCATCCCACCAGTAAAGATGTCTCAAATCCTGATACATCTTAGTGATACTAGGGTGGATAGTGTATCTGGAACTGTGTGCCTCTGACAAAATTGTATGCCGCAAGTCATCCACATCAGGCACACACAATCGACCCCTACAATGAATTAACCCCTCTGCGTCAACCTGAAACTCAGCATCTCTACCTGTCTGGACATCTTCCTTCAGCTTGCATAGCCTGGCATCTTTGTCCTGCTCTGCCCTGATTCTGTCAATCAAGGACGACTGTACACGTAACTGTGCTAATAATCGCCTAGTATCCTCGATCTGTAATTGTATCCTGTCGCCCTGAAGACTGTGCAATGCCGCAATCAGCGGTCGTCTTGTCAGAACAATATGGGCCAAGCTCCCCATCGATTTCCTACTTAACGCGTCAGCGACAACATTCGCTTTTCCTGGGTGATATAAAATTGTACAATCGTAGTCCTTGAGAAACTCCATCCATCTACGTTGTCTGAGGTTCAGATCCTTCTGGTCGAATATGTACTTTAGACTCTGATGATTTGTGTAAACCTCACGTGGCTCGTCGTACAGATAATGCCTCCAGATCTTCAGTGCAAACACCACGGTTGCAAGCTCTAAATCATGGGTAGGGTAGTTTTGCTCATGTCTCTTAAGCTGCGGGATGCATAAGCAATCACTCGTCCATGCTGCATCAGAACGCATCCCAATCCTATCCGATAAGCATCACAATAAACTGAAAATCCCTCAGAGCCAAAAAGTAAAGCTAATACGGGGGCAGAAGTCAGACAATCCTTGAGTCGTTGGAAACTCTCCTCGCAGTCGTCTGACCAAACAAATCTAACATTCTTCTGAGTCAACCTGGTCAGGGGTGCGGCTATTCTAGAGAAATCCTGCACAAATCTGAGGTAATAGCCTGCTAATCCTAGAAAACTGCAAACCTTCGTAACCGAAGACGGTCTCGGCCATTGCTGAATGGCCTCAATCTTATGGGAGTCCACTGTAATACCCTCCCCAAATATCACATGTCCGAGGAAGGCCACACTGTCGCCCAGAACTCACATTTAGAAAATTTAGCATATAACCTGTGATCTCTCAATGTTTGCAAAACCTCACGTAAATGTGTCTTATGCTTCTCCCTGCTCTTCGAATATACCAGAATGTCATTAATGAATACTATAACAAATCGATCCAGGAAGGCACGAAATGCTCGATTCATCAAGTCCATAAAGGCTGCCGGAGCGTTCGTCAGTCCGAATGACATCACAAGAAACTCGTAATGACCATATCGAGTTCGGAAAGCCGTCTTCAGAATGTCTTCATGTCTAATCTTCAACTGGTGATAACCCAAACGGAGGTCTATTTTGGAGAAGCACCTGGCTCCCTGTAACTAGTCAAACAAGTCGTTGATCCTTGGCAACGGATATTTGTTTCGCACTGTCACTCTATTGAGTTGCCAGTAGTTAATGCAAAGTCGCAGTGAACAGTCCTTTTTCTTGACAAATAATACTGGTGTGCCCCACGGGGACGTACTCGATCTAATAAAGCCTTTATCTAAAAGGTCTTAGAGCTGTTCCTTTAATTCTCTGAGTTCTGCCAGGGCCATTCGATAAAGAGGAATCGAAATAGGCTGAGTACCCGGCACCAAATCAATACAGAACTTGATATCTCTGTTGGGAGGAAGGCCTGGCAACTCGTCCGAAAAAAAAATCTGCAAATTCATTACCGACAGATACTTGCTCTAGACTCGGCTCCGTAATCCTCATATCCCTCACTGTCGCTAAAAACCCCTGACATCCCGAGTAAGCAACCGGTAAGCTCTCAAAAATGATATCATTGGCGCCAGAATCATAGTATACTCTCCCTGATACATAAACGGCACCTCCCCTAGTGCCTCAAAACTCACTGTCTTCCGGCAACAATCTAAGGTAGCGTAACAAGAAGCCAGCCAATCCATCCCGAGAATGATGTCAAATTCCAGCATAAACAACAAAATCAAGTCCACCAACAAATCCCAGCCGGCTATAGATATCATACACGATCGGTATACATACTCAACCCAAACCGTCTCCCCGACTGGAGTCGCGACAGAAAAACCCTGCTCTAGTAGTGATGGTGGCCCACTAAACTGGGTTGAGAACTCCTCTAAAACGTACAAATAGGTAGAGCCCGGATCGAATAGTACATATGCCTGACAAGAACAAACTGAAACCATACCTGTGACAACTGCATTGGATGCCTGAGCGTCCTGTCGAGTCAAGGCAAAAACTTGGGCCTGACCTCTCCCTCGACCGCTCCCTCCGGAGTTGTGCCCACTAGAACTGGATGGCTCCATCGTAGCTGGTACGGAAGTCTGAGATGAAGAGCCAGTAGCCAATATAGCCTCGGCCGAAAACGGGCAGTCCCTAACATGGTGACCCTGCTGGCCACACCAAAAATGGACTGAGGTCACTGTAATAGGCATAATGGTAGTCTCCTATGGAAAAAGGTAGTCTCTAATCAAATGGCCCTGCTGGCCACACCGAAAGCAGGCCCCTGTCACTCGTCGACACTGCCTCGCAAGGGCCTTCCCACAAATAGAACAACTCGGCACCGACTGAACACGATCACCTGAGGCGGCAATGCTAGTAAACGATTGCCTGCCTGATGACTCTCGGCGCCCGGAAGAACGTTTGTGACCACGGGACGATGACCCTCTCTGGGAACCGGTACTGTCACCAAAAGATCCCTCAGTCTTAACCCTTTTCCCCGTATCTCCAACTATCTGCTCAGGCACTCTCGAATGCTCCAAGAAATGAGTAGACTTCACCGCCTGTGCATATGTACACCGCCCTATGTAAAAACCTAGGGCCCAATGCAATGAGGGTGACAGACCCTGAATGAATCTCGTGGCACGAGCGATATCATTTGGAACATGAGCGAGGGCATAACGAGAGAGGCGGGTAAACTCCTCCTCATACTTTGATACAGTCATACCCGACCTCTGTCTCAGTCTCTCGAACTCCCCCGCTAACTCCACCATCCTGCTAGTCGGGAAAAATCACTGCAAAAACTCTGCGCGGAACTCGTCCCAAGTCATAGGAGCGGCATTTGCTGGCCGAAGGGTCAACTGCTGATCATACCAAGCCTGGGCAACCCCTCGAAGTCTGAAGACTGCCAACTCCACCCTCCTAGCATCAAAACACTGAATAATCACAAATATCTTAACCAACCTGTCCAAAAACTCATGCGGATCCTCCTTGCTATCAGAACCGGAGAAAGTAGGAGGCTCTATACTTAGGAAATCACGAGAATAACCATCAAAATCGGACCTGCACGGCTCTGGTGCAGGAGCAGTCGTAGCTGGAACAGGAGCAGTACTCACAGAAACACTGGCTGGAAATGGTGGTCTACTCGAGCTAGCCACGTTTCCCATAAACTAGGTCATGATCTGCTGAAGTCCTTGAATACTAGCCATGAGACCGATCAGTAACTCAGAAACTATCGGTGGAGTAGTGGCACCAGCCGTAGTAGCGGAACTGCGAACTCGTCTCGCAGCAACTCCTCGCCCCCTAGTACGGCCCCTCCCTCTAGTCTGCGAAGGGGTAGCTCCACCCGAGGGATTCCCGATGCCTCGGGAGCTGCAGTATCTCGAGGGGGTGTACGTCTGTCGCGCGATGGATTCATTTAGAAACATCAGAATAACAATAGAATTTAGCAATAGAATAGATGGGCACACAAGAATTGAAAAACTGAAAACTGACTCAACAATTCTTAAAAGGTCTCTAGCAGTCCTCCTATTATGAAGGTGGGGCCCTCACCGGCATAACAGAAACACTGCCAAGGGCCCTGCTCCCGTATCCTCAGGTTTGAACCAGCTCTGATACCACTTCTGTCACGCCCCAACCTAGGAGCGTGATCGGCACTGGGGTTAGCTTGCCAACCCCAGTCAGCCTATGACCAAGTCAAAGTAGAAAGCATCGCAGCAGTAAAAATATCGAAATGCAGGTGTATGTATACGTCAAAAGTATCTAAGGAATACAAGGAGCTACTAAAGTACAAATAATAGAAATGATACAAAAATGCCCGTACATCACAGTAAAGCAGCGGAGGACAAAATCGATCCAGAACCTACCGCTGCGATCGAAACAGCAATCTGAAAGGGGAAGAAATGGAATGAGTGTCAAACTCAGTGAATAACAGTAAAATCTAGACAAGACGGGACATGGATCACAGTTTACAAAATCCATATATGTTCGTATAACATATACAGGTACATATATATGCATGTCATTCACATACCAGAATCAGAAACAGAATGTCAAACACTTGTCGGAGTATCAGATCTCATCAGAAATCATATCATATCGGGATCCCATATCAGAATCAGAGCCAGAAATCACAGATGGCACATAGTACTGGAACACCCCCGTGTTCCTCAAAAATCGGATCACAACAACTCTCGACAGGTAACCTTTTAAATCACATGCATGATTGAGGCACACAAATGTATGAATACATAAATGTTTCAAAATTCATCATAATTTAAAACATATAGATACATGTCCCGAATTCAAATATCAAAAATTAGAAATCAAGTCTAGGAATCAGAATCCAAGAATTTGTCAAAAAAATTGAAATACAGATGCCTGTATAGAAAATACTGTCAGTCACCTGGCACGCCAAATGAGGCACCAAAACTTGTGTTGACGGCTCACTACTCGAAGTGTGCCTCCTCCGGAGTATCTACAATCACCAAATCGAAAGTCAGACTTGAAGTCGGGTCTTATTCTAAAAAAACTCAACTCTCGTAAGTGGGCCGGGACCTCCCGTCACCGACCCTAAACACGCATCCCGAGACCCCTAAACCTCATACCCGAACCACTCTAAGCTTGAACTACTAAAACCTGAATTAAACGCAGCCAAAACTCCACCAAACGGGCTGAATCGAGCCCATTTCCCGTAAACCGAGCCGAATCGGGCTCAAATCCACAAAACCAGGGTGAACCGAGTTTTCCCTCTCTTAATCCTTGATGAACTGGCCTTTAACTACCAAGACCCAAACTGAACCAGCCCAAAACCTTAGGAAAAACCACTGAACTGGAGCCCTAAACCCTGAACTGAACCCGAAACGACAAAAATTGATCGATTTAACACGTTTCCCCAAAACTTTCCCTTAAAACTAGATGAACCCTGCTGGTTTACCACCTAAAAATAGCCTAGGCACATTCCCCAAGGTTCCCTGGGCCAGGAACTGGTTTTTATTCCCAGTCCAAGCCGGTTTAGGGCCTGAACCAGCCTGGTCAAAGCGGACTGGGCCGAATCGGCTCAGTCAATGCTGGACAGACCCGGGAAGTTCCCGGGTCTGTCTTCTTCGCCCGGATCCCGGGTCACAGACCCGGGTGTTGCACTAGTTTCCAGCCCCCCAAATCCCCTTGAAACTTCAACAAAAACACTTACCCAATTAAATTAGAGCTTCCCGAACTCCAATCTGTGATCCACGAGCTCGGTATTAACTTATAATCGGAGAAAATTGGATCCAATCACCCAAAATTCTAGATTTCTCTTCGTTACTGCCGCGGCTGTTTCCGGACGGTTTCCTTCCCATTTCTCTGAACTTTTCTTTTGAATCAAATCTTCCATCATGCTCGGTTACTCCTATATACTTAGTCAAAAGTAAATCTTTTACATGTTTAGCTCCTATTGGAGCAAATGGGTTTCTGGGTCCTTCGGCCGAATTCGGCCAGATTTTTTTCTCTTTTTTTTTTATATATTGACCGGGTTATTACAGGTTCAACTTACTAACCATGTTTACGTCTACTCTTTTGAGCTCTAACTGGCCGAGGTTCCACTAAGTCTCTTACACTTGACCACGGAAAGAAATCCTAAATACAAGCAAATTCCCCTTGCACTTAACGAAAGCATGAACCTCGAGTACAAACAAAGCCTTTGATTCGGTGAGTTCTAAACACTAATACAAATTGTAGTGAAGATAAAGTAGAAATTTAATAATTCCTCTTAAATAGGATTAGCTACCACTCATGCACAAGAATATCTCACTCTAAAGAGGCACTCTCAACAATGAAACAATTAATTTCATGCACTCTTTGATTAAATAATTGCTAATATAGCACAAGGAATTTTAGAGAGAGATTAAGGAAACTTTGAGAACTTGTTTTTCTATACTTCTCCTTTCAACATATGCTCCTTTTATAGGCTAAAATATCAAGAAAACGTTGGAGAGACGTTGGCGTTTGTGGAAGACAAAATCATTTGTCAACAGCGACAACTCATAGGCTCGTTTCAAAATTTAAATAAAATGGCTTTCAACGTTCAAAAAATCTTAAAACAATCGTGAACACTTTCAATGAGTTTATTTTCAAACACAAAATGAATTATTGAATTATCATGCACCGTTTGAGAGAAATGATCAAATATCCAACGACATGCCAGATTGTAAAATTGCTTTTGACAAAAGTTGTTGGCCAAGTTCAAAATTGTCTAGAAATTTGAATTTGTCATCAAAAATAATAGATTATATATTTTGAAAAGCCTACAACGTCTACTTTCATGCAACATTAGATTTGTAGAATTTTGATTTTTATATTTTGAGTTATGATAAAAATACTGTAATATACTCATTTTGTCTATTAACAATGTAACTTAGTAGAGAGTGGCAAATTGTGAAAAATTATATCTATCAATCCATAAGTGTAAAATGTGTATGTTATATATACATTTAAAGCTCAGCACGTCTATTTTACAAATAAATTTAATTTAGAATTTTATTTACATCATAAATTATATTTTAATATTTAAAACTTATATCGTATAGATTCTAAAAATGACTTTTTCAGAAAATGATATATGTGATTGATATAATAAACTGTTTTAATGTAAAATAGTATACATAACAAATTATATTTTAAAATAAATTTATTTGAGTCTACCTTCATACAAAATTGGCTTAATTATTTTTTGACTTTTGTATAATAAGATATAATCAATTTACTACACACATGTCTAATTTGACAATTTCACATTCTAGTACAAGTAGTGTATATAGCCAAATAATAAATTTAATAATATGAATATCCAATTCAAATAATATGACTTTTCAAATACACACACACACAAAAATTTATATAATAATAAGCATATATTTTGTCATAAACAAAATTGACATGAAATCTTGAGATTAATAATTTCAATTGTGTGAGTGGGTGTGTATGGGTGTGTATGTGTGTGTGTACAGACATATAACAATTTTAATTTATTTTGTCATTATCAATATCAATATGAAACCTTAAGGCTAACAATCTCCCTCTTTTTGGTGATGACAAAACAAACATGCAATACAAGATGTTCATTAGGCATATGTCATGTATATTCTCCCCATTTTTGTCATCTTCAAAAAGATAAATTATATTGGTTGAATTGAAGGCTTTGTGCTTATTATAAGCATGTTGGATGCTAAATTATTTGTAAAGATAGTAGGTTGTAAGGCTCTAAGTACCAATGTTCAGGTCATTAGTAACTGTGCTTGATGTGCTTAAGCTTGAATATGTACTTGTGGTGTATGCCATTTTGGTTGACTTAAGCAGTAGATCTGAGGGGTGCTTCATCACCCAATGCCTTGGGCCAATTGGACCGGGAGCCATTGGTTGAAAGCTTGTTGCACAAGTCACCTTTGTGAAAAAACATTTAGAGTCATGTATCCATGAAAAAAAAGAAAAAGAAAAAAAGAAAAAAATGAAAAAGGAGAAGAAGAAAAAGAAAAATCTGAAAAAAAAAAAGAAGAAGATGTATAGTCCTATTTGCCTAAGTGAAGAATCATACTGTAAATGCCTTCTATTGTGTTGAAATTACTAGTTGTAAACCATTCTTACTTCTTTTTATGCATTCAAGGCTCTAGTTCTTTGTGCATACCATATATATCCCTTCCTTGTTAAAAGCCAATCACCCATGAGCCCCACTACAACCTCGTAAAGTCCTATAATTCTTAGGAAGTGCATTTATCTATGATTTGTTTATAGAAGCTATTAAGCAAGCATCTTGAGCTTTCATTGCTTTAGTATTCGTTTTGTCATCTCATTTGTATAAATCATTTAAAGATGCTTGCTTATGTCTTGAATTAGGCTATGAGCTCACATTTGAGTTTTTGAGTAAAATTTATTTTTATGTGTGAGTGCCATCATGTCTTGGATGATTTGAGAGAAAAATGTGTTTATAAAGTTCAATCTTATCTTTCTTTGCTTGAGGACAAGAAAAAGCTTAATTGTGAGGATAGTTGATTAATCCAATTGATATTATATTTTTGTACTCAATTTTATTAGATTTATTAAGTATTTTTCACTAATTTGTGCTAAAATGGGATACAAAATCCATAATTCTTTTGATTTCTTTGTTCTCCCTTAATTTGAGTGAAATTAATAGTTTTTAATAAAATTAAACTTTATTGAGCATTTTTGTGTTGAATCTCAAGTTTCCTCACTTTGGTCAATTTGGGCTTCAACGAGTCAAAATGCAAATTGAAGATTCGAAAGTGGTCCTGAGGTTTTAATCCATCCCAATCTAGCTTTAAAAAGTTTCTTGAGATGATTTTGGGTAAATTCATGGGAATTTGTTACTCAAGAATAAGAAAATCAAGTTTTTAACCTCTCGGGTAGAAGCTAGCTTAGTTGGAAGATCAAATCAAGGAATAAGGTTTCGAGAACAAGCTTGAAACTTTTATAGGGTTCAATGTAGCTTAAAAAATTTGTTAGAAAGGGTTTTTGGTCAAGCCAAACTTAACTAGAGCTTAATTTCAAGGAAATGTTATTTTAGAGGTGCAAGTGGAGTTGCAGCAACAATATCCCAAAGAAAAACATACATAACTAGAACTAAGAGATTCAGATTGGGGCAATTTAAGAAGTTTTGAAAAGAAAAGAAAAGGATCTGCAACTCTCATGTTTTGACCTTAGTCTAGTTTAGCCCAAAAGACCCTCGAAAATAAACCAAAATGTGGCAGTAGCGGCGGCGGCAGGAACAACAGCAATTTTACTACTTGTTGCTGTTTTAGAGAAAATGTCATAACTCAAGATAAAAAAAATTCGAATTGAGGTAATTCTTGAGATATTAGAAAGCTAATAGAGAAATTTACAACTTTTATGCTTTGATCTCAATCCAATTCTGCACATAAGACTCTCGAAATTGAAGAAAAGAAGCTGGAAGCTTGCAAGAGCAATAACAGATTTTGGCAGATGCAGCTTGGGATGATTCAAGATGTTTTGAGAAGCTGAGAAATAGTTATACAATTTTCTTGTTCAAGCCTTGATCAAATTCAGAATATATAGTTCTTGAAATTGAGGAATAACTTCAGCAATACTGTAGCAATAGCAGCAGTTTTACTACTTGTTGTTATTTTGGAGAAATAATCATAACCTGGGATAGGAAATTTAGATAGAACTGATTTAAGATGTTTTGGAAACCTTAGAAAAAGCTCTACAACTTCCATGTTTTGCTCAAAATCTAATTCAGCACAAAAGGGGCTCAAAATTTATCAAACAACTGCAGTAGTTAGAATAGTTCTGCAGATTTTTAATAGCAGCATGTTGAAAAAAAATTCATAACTTGAGCTAGAAAATTTAGATTGAGCTAATTCAAGAGATGTTGGAAAGATAAGAAGGAATGTTACGACTTTCATTTTTTTTTTGTCTCAGTCCAACTCAGTCTGTAAAATGTCCAAAATTTTGAAAGAAATAAACAGACTTGTAGATTCAGTTGCAATAGCAACATCAGAGTTTGCAGATCCAAATCCAAACACTCACGACCTAAATGGAGGATCCACATCCACATCCATAACCATAATTTGGGATCTAATTGAGTTATAATTCTGGCAACAAAACATGATAGTTAGTGGAATTCAAAACAAACCAACCGAACCACTCCATTCTGTCAAAAACCAATGAGATTGATGATTGTTTTGGAAGAGTTGCTTCTATCTAGGCATGGGCTGAGCATGGGCTATGCAAAGGATGGCAGGAGTGGGTGAGAAAGTGATGATTCAGCCAGGGATGAGGGTTTTCTCTCAGAGGTTTTTGCCTTACAACAACAGTAAAGAGGAAAACGAAAGAATAAAGAGATTTTTTTCAGTTGGTTCGAGAACTAGAGAGAGGGGATCTTGGAAGCTGATTCCACAGAGGGGAGGCATGAAATTTAGCTAAGAGAGGGCACGAAATATAGCAGGGGAGGAGCTACCTAAGCTTCAACTAAAGCAACTTTCAGAAGAACACAAAGTTTTAGATTCTTCATCCTCTAGATTGAGTTCCTAAAACCATTTTTGTTGTCATTTTTAACAAAATTTTCTAGTTTTATTATTGGTGACATGTATGAACACTTGCTGAACATTGATCTCATTACTAAGTTGTTGAACAACTCTATGGGGTGATTTTTTTTTGTTGGGAGAATGATGTAACTATACCACCTAATTTTGCTTGATAATATGTATTAAAATTGTTAATTCTAGGGTTTCTATATTTTTTTTTCAAATTTTAGCTTAATTTTGTTTGCATAAAATTAGATTTTGAGTTTAATTTGGCCTGGTAAAAGAGAATAAATAAAATTTTGGATTTATCGCAAATTGATTTTATAAAAAAAATTGTAGAAAAAGATGAATTAATGAGATCAAACAATCATAACCTTAATGCAATTTAGCTTGTAATTGATTATTATAGCCTTGTTATCATCCGATAGGAGTGGCTAGGTGGCATTAATTGATTTTAAGCCAAGTTGAAATTTGAAAGTGAAGTCAATGCATTATTTGACACAATTAAAATTGGGTAGTTTGATAGAATACTTAATTTCTCCTTTATGGCCAGTTTAAGTAGGCTGGCAAAATGCTTAACTGAAAGGGGTTTTATTGATCTTAATGCATTTTGGAGTTGAGTAAATTAGGCAGGCTTGGTAGAGATTGACAAAGTTATTCACTTTCAGATAGATTAACCAGTCTGGTAGGAAGGCTAGTAGTTTCAGAAATCCTGCTATCACATATATTTTCGCAACCCTAAGTTCCACTTAATTCATAATATAAAACAAAATTAAGGTGGCATTAGTGAAATCATCTTCCCCAAAGGTGTCTCTCACATATTTTCACCTAGATCTCTCTATTACATAATCTCTTAATTTCCCTCACTAATTAGAAATTTTACTTTTTACTTTTATTAAATTTTTGCAAACTCACTTTTCTCTCAATTCATGTCTAAGTTAGGTCAAATTTTGTAAATTAGTCAAAATCAATCCTCATAGGATAGACTGGTGCACTTGCCACTTAGGTGTGCTGGGCGCACAACACTTGTCTTCCCCATGCAAACTCTTTCTCTCCCGCGAATAAAAGATACAATCACTACCTGATAATATAACTACTCCGAGCACCCAGAATTGACGAAGACAACCATGCAACACCATAAGCATTGCCAAACCCTACTCCTACCATCATCTGAGCACCACCAGAACAAGCACCCGCAACCAAACACACCTCGTCAACCCAAAACGAGCAATAACCACCCACAACCCCAATAAGAACCTTATAAGCTCTCTCTTCCTCCCCTTGTCTCTAGTTTGTGCCCTAATTTTGTTCCTGCCATCTATATATTTTGCACCAGCCATGTTACTCACTATTTTTTGTATATTTTGCTTTCCATTGGTTGAGCATTAATAAAATTGAGAATAAAATGAATAGTTTATATAAAATTTGGGCAATATTATATGTTTTCTATTCTATGGGTTGTGTGCAATTTTAGTAAATCTATCATTTTTGTGCGAGTTTACAGTCATGTGCTGTGTGTCAATTATCCATAGCATGGTTAGGTATTATTTTGCCGTTATTGCATATACAGAACGGCACGTAAAAGAGTTGCAAAGAAAATTGACTGGAAGGTTGCTGATGCTTCTGCGAATAGCATAGATGAAACTAAAATAAAAGATTCTGACAGACATGTTACTGGTCTATATATTTTCAGATAATATTGCTGCCCTTAAAATTCACAATAATTTACATAGGTAACTAATAAAATATATTGATTACAGGCAAGAATTCATGACTCAGAATGCACGTACATACAGCTCAAGTTTCACACAAGGGCATCGAGCTGTACTAAGTGAGAAGGAGAGGTATGTTGACGCTTCCAAGAGAAGGTGGGCAATCTTCAAGGACAAACATCACATTAAGAGTTATACAAAATCTCAACATGTAAGTGATAAGTTACAAGCATGAATATGTTAAGCTGTAATAATAATTATGTTAATGGTAAATTTTCAAGCAAACACCTGCAATATTATTACTATAAACATATCAAATTACATACAAAAATTGCCAAATTACAAGCACAAGATTGTAACTTTTGGCATTATCATGGAAATAGGTGACTGCACTTTGAAGGTATTCTCCAACAAAATTTTAGAAGTTAGTTAGAGAATGAACCGAAGAGCAAAGATAAGATGTCAAAGAGATGGATTTTGGGGATTTGCCAGAGGTAGACTACAAACTATTGGCCCTAGACATCTACATGGAACTAGTTAACAATTTTGATCATTATTGAAGAATAGTGACTATTTGAGGCCACAAAGTTAAGGTCATAGTTGTGGATATTGGTAGAGTACTTGGCATACTTTTGTCTGACACGTTCGTAGCTCTAAGTGACAAGAGGGGCAGGAAAGTGTTTAATAAGGTGCAGACACTTAAAGGTGTAAGCCCAACCAATTTGGAAGCAAATATTAGGTTAGGTAAGTAAGATACATTGTTCAAGAGATCATTCATCCTATACACCTTGACCATGCTCCTCTGCCCAATCTCAAAGAATGCCCCTAGTCCTAGACTCCTACATACTGTAGCCAACATCAACAATCCATCATAGTATAATTGAGGTCAACAAGTTTTAGATTGGCTGGTGGTAAAGATCCAAGAGTTTCAAGCGAGTGAAGAATTCAAAAAATCACTTGGTAGTTGTACATCTTTTTAATAGTAAGCTATGTTTTGTTGTCACATTTTGGACTTGCATATTCTTACTTGAAATTTACAACTGATAGTTTTATTGTTTAATATTTACTAGCTTTTTTACTTTTACAAATTTTTTAACCCATCACTCGAAGTCAGTAATGAGGTGCCTTTGACGAGGCAATGGAAAAACAAACAAATTCAAAGGCACATTCAAATTGACAAGAAAGGCAAAAAGGTACTATAATGTATCTGTTAAATTAAAAGCACTCATATGATTACTTTCAAGCATTATATATGTAAAGTTACAAGTATATGTATGTGAAGTTATAACTGTGTCGTTTTCAAGTTATTTATATAAAAGTCGATTCATTGAATATATTTACATACATTCCAGGGTGTTGTCCCCCAAAAAAGTGTTGGCATTGATCTAAACATTACTGCTAGTGGGCTGTAGCATAAGGTAAATACTAAACACTAACTACCACATTACTAGTGCTTATTTTTTATTGATTGACCTTTAACTTTGTTTCAGCTCACAAGGAATATATTTAAAGATGTAATGTCAATGGTTCAAAGAAATTGAAACTTGTTGACATTGCACTAATGGCTGTGGCTGCAACACCCTTAACATCCACCGAACAAGCATAGCAGGAACAGACTCAGGAGGAAAACCATCAAACCTAGGGGGCACTTGCTACTGATCCCTGGCATTTCAAAAAGAAGTTAAGGAGATGGACAAAATCGAAAGGGCATCTCAAGAAGAAGAACAACCTGAGGAAGATCCTGCTGCTGAAGTGGATAAGGATGTTCCTTTCCACTAAACAAGAACGTATGCTAGGACAAAACCATCAGCGGCCTTGTCTACAAAGTAGAAAAGTTCTACCCTCAATGCCCTATTTTCATATATTGCTCCCTCAAATCACCGTCTATTGAAAATAGGTATCTCAAAATTAATTTGCTAGTTTAAACTAATTTACATATTTTTATGACAATATGATTCATATACGTTCTATTTATATGATAAGGTGCTTGTTAGTATTATCGGATTCCACTTATCTCAATCAGACCTGCATAGTCTCTACAATAGATAGTGGGTATCCAATATGGTATGTATTACTTACTTTTAATTGCATTATTTAATATTGAGTTACATTATTTAATGTTGCTCTACCCAAATTAGGTTGTCATGTTTGCTACAACACTATTGAATTATGAACAATTAGAAGTAAATGGTGTTGTAACTAGATATTTTTTTGAACTCCTTTTTATTGTGAGGATTTTTATACTATATTTGTAGTTAGTAGTTTTAATATAATCTGATGAGTGGATAACAAATTTTTTGCTCGTGTTGGATAAAATAATTGTACATTTTGAGAGACCTCTGAAGACACCATTTTCCTTCAGAGTGTCTTCGATCACTTTTTTGTAGGATATGACATCTTTTATTGTAATTGGGTAAGTTTAGTTATGGTTGTAATAATATATGTTTACTTACAAGCATAATACTATTTATTACTATCATATTTCCGTACTGTTACTAAAATGTTATAATTATTCTAGGTTTTTGCTAATTGGAGCTGTTACATGATGTCCCCTACAAGTAGAACATTATATATGTTAAATTCCATGAATATGAATGAAGCAAGCCCAAAGCATCAACTTGACCAGTTCACAATATCATAGTATTAGCAACATATTTATAGATTTCACTACATTGTCTTCTTCACCATTTGAATGATATGTATGCTTTTTTGCCTAGGCGACAAAATTTTATAAGCTCCTGTGAGAATTTGGCCACAGGTCCCTAGAAGAAGACCAATTTAAGTTGCAATATGTCGATCTCTTTAAGCAATTAAACAGGTGAGTATAGAATTAAATTAATTAGAACATATAATGTCTCACCATATTATTCATATTTAATATGTGGATGCAGTGGTGATTGTAAGATGTATGTAATGAGATATATACAGACTTGGGATAATACACCCATGCCTAAATATACTCCTGCAAGTGACTTATCACAACAATACTACTATGATCATGTATACAAGATAGCGTATTCAATTTTAATCTAATACATTTCTACAGGGTATGATACAAGAGTTCAAAAATAATATATATGTGACTGGATGATACACTCCACAAATAAATATCGGGAAAAGTACTCAAGGATGCTGGGATCTAGGCCACATTAGGTTGAGTTGAGTTTTGCATTGCCTATCATAGGAAAATAAGGGACTGTAACAACTTCTGGTGGACATGCAATATAAAGCATTTTGAACGTCTTGTAATTTCTTTAGTAAATATTCATAGGACATAGATAAAGGAAAATAAATATTGATTATTGGTTAAGCTTATACATTGTATATAAATCTAGGAAAATAATTTTATAGATATTCTTTTCTGGTTAAGATTGTTGGTTATTGTATAGATCTATATTTTATACATTTTTTTAAGCTTATAATTGAATATATAGAAAAAGTTATGCTCCAAACTGAATAGAGATGTGCCTGTAACTAAATGTATCTTTCCTTCTAACTGAATAGAACTCAACCTGTCACCTAGCCAATTGATGACTATCAAACTGTCTTGGTGAAATAAATGGTGATATATGATTATAATTGAAAAGGGCTATACTTGTAACTGAATAGGTCTATGATTATAACTGAACGAGTCTCTACTTGTAACTAAACGAGCCTTTACTTGTAATAAAATAGAACTCTACTTGTAACTGAAACAGTCATTGACATTTTGAATTATGCTAAAATTGCTAAACAAATCGTGTATTTTACTTGTAATTGAATAGGGCTAAGCTTGTAATTGAATAGATCATTACTTGTAACTAAACGGAACTCTGCTTGTAACCGACACAATCATTGACATTTGGACTCACGCCAAAATTGCTTAACAAACCATGTATTTTTCTTGTAACTGAACAGGTCTCTACTTCTAACTAAACAGATCTCTACTTGTAACCAAAATAGTTATTTACATTTTAACTTAGGTTAAAATTGCTAAACAAACCATGTAATTTGGTTATAACTAAATAGGGCTATGTTTGTAACTAAACGGGTTATTGCTTGTAACTGAACGAAACTCTACTTGTAACTGAAACAGTTATTGACATTTTGACTTACGCTAAAATTACAGAACAAACCGTGAATTTTTCTTGTAACTAAACGACGCTATGCTTGTAACTAAAATGGTCTCTACTGGTACCTAAATAGATCTCTACTTGTAACCAAAACAACCATTGACATTTTAACTTACACTAAAATTGTTAAACAAACCGTATTTTGCTTCTAACTGAACAGATCTATGCTTGTAACTGAATGGATCTATGCTTCTAACTGAATGCATCCCTACTTGTAACCGAAACATTTTTTTACATTTTGACTTGTGCTAAAATTGCTGAACAAATCATGTTTTTTGCTTGTAACTAAACGGGCATTTACTTGTAACTAAACAGAACTATGCTTGTAACCGAAACAGTCATTAACATTTTGACTTATGTTTAAATTGCTGAACAAACTGTGTATTTTGCTTGTAACTAAATAGATCTCTACTTCTAATGAAATGGATCCCTGCTTGTAATTGAAAGAATCATTCATATTTTGAATTATGCTTGTAACTAAATGAAACTCTACTTGCAACAGAAACAGTCAATCATATTCTTACCTGCACTAAAGTTGCTGAACAAACTACATATTTTGCTTGTAACTAAACATGGCTATACTTGTAACTGAACGAGTCTCTGTTAGTAACTAAATGAATCTCTATTTGTAACCAAAACAGTCATTCACATTTTGACTTACACTAAATCGCTAAACAAATCATGTATTTTGATTGTAACTGAACAAGGCTATGCTTGTAACTAAACAAGTCTCTGCTTGTAACTAAACGGAAATCTCCTTGTGACCGAAATTTTTTTTCACATTTGACTTATGCTAAAATCACTAAACAAACAATGTATTTTGCTTGTAACTAAATGGGGCTTTGCTTGTATCTGTGCAGGTCTGTACTTGTAACTAAACGCAAGTCTACTTGTAACCGAAACAATCATTGACATTTTGACTTACACCAAAATTGCTGAACAAACCATGTATTTTGCTTTTAACCAAACAGTCTTTGCTTCTAACTAAATATATCTCTGCTTGTAACCAAAACAATCATTCACATTTTGACTTATGTTAAAATTGTTGAACAAACAATGTAATTTGCTCGTAAGTAAACAGGTTATTACTCGTAACTGAATAAAACTCTATTTGTAACTGAAACAGTCATTGACATTTTGACTTATGCTAAAATTGCTGAACAAACTATGTATTTTGCTTGTAACTAAACGAAGTTATGCTTGTAACTAAAATGATAGTTACTTGTAACTAAATGGATC
Organism: Thlaspi arvense; assembly: GCA_911865555.2. NCBI lineage: Eukaryota > Viridiplantae > Streptophyta > Magnoliopsida > Brassicales > Brassicaceae > Thlaspi > Thlaspi arvense. The sequence continues at coordinate 70,096 of CAJVSB020000708.1, read as the reverse complement.
ACTACTTGTAGCCAAAACAGTTATTGACATTTTGACTTACGCCAAAATTGCTAAACAAACTGTGTATTTTGCTTCTAACTGAATGGATCTATGCTTCTAACTAAAACATTTTTTCACCTTTTGACTTATGCTAAAATTGCTGAACAAATCATGTATTTTGCTTGCAACTAAACAGGTCTCTATTTGTAACTAAACAAAATTATGCTTGTAACAAAAACAGTCATTAACATTTTGACTTACGTTAAAATTACTAAACAAACTGTATATTTTGCTTGTAACTGAACGGTCTCTACTTCTAACGAAATAGATCTCTACTTGCAATCGAAACAATCATTCACATTTTGACTTATACTAAAATTACTGAACAAATTATGTATTTTGTTTGTAATTGAACGGGGCAATACTTTTAACTAAACAGATCTCTACTTGTAACTAAACAGAACTTTACCTATAATCAAAACAGTCGTTGACATTTTGACTTATACTAAAATTGCTGAACAAATTGTGTACTTCGCTTGTAATTGAACGGGGCTATACTTGTAACTGAATAGGTCTTTGCTTGTAACTAAACGAAACTCTGCTTGTAACCGAAATAATCAATCTCATTCTGACCTCTGCTAAAATTCCTGAACAAACAGTGTATTTTGCTTGTTACTAAATGAGGCTATGCTTGTAACTGAATGAGTTTTTGCTGGTAACTAAATGGAACTCTACTTGTAACTGAAATACTCATTCATATTTTGACCTACGCTAAAATTGCTGAACAAACTATGTATTTTGCTTGTAACTAAACGGGGCTATGTTTGTAAGGAATGAGTATCTACTTGTAACTAAATGAATCTCTACTTGTAACCAAAACAGTCATTCACAATTTGACTTTACGCTAAAATTGCTGAACAAACTTGTATTTTGCTTGTAACTAAACGAAGATATCATTGTAACTGAACGTAGCTGTGCTTACTACTTAATGGGTCCCTACTTGTAACTGAACAGAACATTGTTTTTGCAACCCTTTAATTTTTTGCTTGTAACGAAACAAAGATTTGCTTATAATCTAATGAGTCTGTATTTGTAACTCAATGGAACTCTGCTCATAACGGAACTAGTCTATCACTTGATTCAGTAAACATAAGTATGCTGGAAACTAAACAGAGATATGTTGTAAATAAAATGGTCCCTCTTGATGAGTTGTATTAAATTGTAGAAAAAATTTATTACTGACCGATTTGTAACCGACAAAAGTGGGTTATAAATTAGTTACCCATTTTTGTAACCGCTTGAGTTGAGTCACTAATTAGTGACCGTAGTAAAAAGATCATTTACTTAAGTAGTGACCCCAATAATAACCGCCTAAAGGAGGGTCACTAATTAGTGACTCTTTCTGTAACTGCCAAAATTGGGATCAGTAATTAGTGATCCATTTATAACTGCCGCAGTGGGGGTCACTAATCAGTGAATAATTGTAAAGGCCTACACCCAAATTTGTGACTATCTTTATGACACACCAAGAGAGGGTCATGAATTAGTGACCTATTTTGTAATTGACTTAAATGCAGTCACGAATTAGTGATTCTTTTGTAACTAAAATAATAGCAGTCACTAATTTTGTGACCAATTTCTAACCGATGTGATTGCAGTCATAAAATCAGTCACAAATAGGTTATTATTTTTTTTCCAAAAAAATAAGCCTGAGTCGTTCACTAATCGGTCACTAATTAATGATCTATTCCTACGGTCACTAATTTTTTATCACTAATTGCATTTTTACTAGTAGTGAAAGAGTTTCGTTTACCACTACTACACCACTAGACACTTCTATATTTATTTTTTCTTTTTCTATGGATTTCAATGCATGTACAAAAATTGAAAAACAAAGTCACACTTTGTATGGAAAAAATTGAATAACGTCATGATTTATATGACAACACTAATATTGTCCTAAACACTACAAGAAATATAGGAAATTTCTATGCAAAATTAGCAATGCAAAAGATTGCGACAGTTTTCTAACGAAATTTCCAACGAAATTTTCTTTGGAAAAAATTCCAATGCATTAAACGATGCAGAAAAAGAAATTACCGATATCAAGTAGTATTCAAAAACTTTATCGATACAAGGCTTGCATCAGTAATGTTGTAAAACAATAAAGTAAATAAAAAAGAAATTTACAGATGTAGAATTTGCATCGGTAATATTGTAAAAAAATAAATTAAATAAAAAGAAACTTCTGATGCAAGTTTTTGCGTCAGTAATACTCTGAAAAAACAAATAAATAAAAAAGAAATTTACTAACACAAAATATTGCATCGGTAATATAGTAAAAAAAATAAAGTAAAAAATGAAATTTATCAACGTAAATTTATGCGAAGGTAATGTTTATAAAAAATATAAAGTAAATAAAAAAAATTTACTGACACAATATTTTGCATAGTTAAATTCTTGAAAAAATAAAATAATAGAAGTGTGAATTTATCAATGAAATTTATCGACAAAACTTCGTCGGTAAGATTTTTCTAATTATTATAAGCTTAAATTTCTTCAATTAAGTCCCTAATCTTTGATAACTTTTAACTTATTCAAATAAGTCCAAATTTCATTTTTTCAATTTATCCCATTGACTCAATGTAATAACTTTAAATTTATTTAATTAAGCCCATTGACTCTTAGTAATAACTTTCAATTTTTTCAATTAAAACCCTAATCTCCCTGAACTTATAATTTTTTCAATTAAGTCCAAATTTCATTTCTTTAGTTAATCCCATTGATAGGAGGTGATAACTTTAAATTTCTTCAATTAAATCAATTGACTCATAACAATGACTTTCAATTACCTCAATTAAGTCTCAAATTTTTTTCAACTTTTAATTTTTTCAATTAAGTCTAAATTTTATTAATGCAATTAAGCTCATAAACTCCCGGAATCCTCATTTTTCTTCAATTACACCAATTAATTGTATATATATGTATATGTATAGATATATGTATATTACATATATAAGTGTATATGTATGTATGTCATATATATATATATATATCAATGATATAGATTTATGTGTTATATATAACAGATATTAAAAATGTATGTATATATATATATATATATAACATTTATACACTATATATAGATGTGCATACATACGAGCATGTATATGCATGTGTACATACATACCTACATACATATATATATACGTATATATATCATAGATATATGTGTGCATGTATGTACATATATGTATATCATATGTATGTATATATATATATATACACACACATTGTATCTAATATTTATATTAGATAGAATAGATATATTGTATATATGTATTAAAAATATGTAATATATATATATAGGTGCATATGTACATTTATATGTATGTATATATATGCATACATGCGTAAACATATATATACAAATTATATTACATGTATATATTATTTATATTTATTTACATTTTTTAAAAAATAAATGAATAATAAATTAAAGAATATAACTTACCCACACAAACTTGCACCGGTAAGTGGAAAGTGTTTTTAGTTAAATAAATAAAAATAAATTAAATAATATTAACCGACGTAATACTATGTTGGTAAGTGGCAAATTTTATTTAAATAAATAAAAAATCAATTAAATAATATGAAACCAATGCAAGCAAGTATTGGTAAGTTGACAAACATTGCATTGACAATAAAAATAGGTCTTGCGTCGGTAATCACCCGAAAAAAACTTGACTGGTGCCCACACAAACTGTGTCGGTAAAGTCCGTAGTCATTATCGATGCAAGCTACGTAAGTAATGTAAGAATAACTAAGCACCAATTTCCGTGGGATTACTGATGCAAGTCCTATTTTTATTACCGACGCAACCTTATGTCCGGACTTTCCACAAATTGATGAGCTTTGGCTGTCAAGGTGCATTGCATCAGTAATTGCATTGGTAATTCACCAATGCAATGCTGCATCTTTAATGTCTGTATAACAAAGCTCCAATTCTCGAGGGATTACCAACGTAAGTCCTTTGTTTATTATCGACACAGTTAGGTGTCGATAATTTACTAACACAATCTTACATTAGTAAATTCTGAAAATCGATGAACTTCGATGGTCAAGGTGTTTTTGAGGGATTATCGATGCACTTGCGTCGGTAATCTCTCTTAAAAGTCGAGAAGGCACTGTGGCCGAGGCTCGAATAGCAAGGGTTTTACCGATGCACTTCTGTCAGTAATTTGAAGTTTGTGCCGAAAATTACCGACGCAATGCGTCGGTAATTTTCCTATATATATTCACCTATTCCTTCCTTCCACGTTTCATTTCTCTTTTTCTATCCCTCCTCCCAGTTCTCCGTCAATACTTCAGATGTCAGTTTAAGGCATTTCACTACCTAAGCACCAGTTGTCTGTGCCTGTCACGGCTCCTCTGCTTCGTTGTCGAGTGTCTATCTCCTATTTTTAATCCGGTAAGTCACAAAACTGCACTGGCCTTTTTTATGTAAATGGGTGCATGAAATGCTCAAAACATTATCACTAGTTTTTGAGTTTTTTTTTTTTTTTTTACTGTTATCAATGTCATAGGCTTGATTGTTCCTCTCTTGGCTTTTCTTTTCTTTGATCTTTCTCGCCTGTCTACGCCTGCATGTATCTATATGTATATATCATTTTATAGGAAACCATGGATTCACATGAGAATGAGAAATCTCAGGCACCAAAGACAACTGAAATGGCCTAAGTAAAAACGTTGTTCTCTTGTTAGTCTTACCCTCAGAAGATGAATAAGAGGAACGTTTACATTAGGCTATTTTCCTTTTCGTACGAGAGCTCTATTCCCAAATGAAAACAAGAATCCGTTGGAATAAGAAGGTTGTTGGATGGGCATTATGGTCAATGCGTGTGTCACAGAAAGTTCAAAACGCTAGCGTTGTTGTTTTCACAAACATTGTCTCCAGAATGTCAAAATATATTTTCAAACGGAAAGAATAGTTTTATAAGATTTACATTTCTTTTAATTTAAAAAACAAAATGAATACAAAAATCAATTACAAATTTAAGCATGCCTTTTTCTCTTTTTCTTTTTTTTTTTTGGGGGGGGGGGGGTCAAATTAGGCTTAGCACCCTTGCTTTCTGTGCAAATTTATATTTATAATTATAATTTTTATTTTACTAAAATAGATTTTTAGTACATTATTTATTAAAATAGGTTTAAAATTTTGATGTTAGGCAAATAAGTCTAAGAAAACATCAAGTCCCGTGAGGAAAAGAGCTCCTGACTATAAGAGCTTTCTTGCAGAGTCTCATCTTTGCAAAGCTCCCGTCTCCTGCAGACGAGAGCTCTGCAACAAATGCAAAGCTCTCAAAGACGGGAGCCCTTTTAGAAATTGGGTCCTCTTTACACTAAAAATTTAATCTAATTTAGTAAATAATTAATCAAAAATTTATTTTAATTAAATAATTATAATAATTATAATAAATTTACATGCTTTCTGTTTGCCTACTCAACCTAATAATTTTTATTTTGTTTTGGACTAATGGAGGCGCCCCTAGGTTGGAGGGCAGGTCTAAATTGAAACTTATTTTTAATGCGAGGCTGGTTTGAGGGAATGGGGGAGAAGATGGTCTATATAGTCAGGTTGGTTTGGTGTCTGGTCCCCACCCTTGTGTTTATGGATGAAGAGAAATATGATCTTTCTAGGTGGATTTTAATATTTTTTATTTTGAAAGTTATCTTTTTATATGTATTTAGATATATATGCTAAAATAAGTAAAGACAAAAATTTTATATGCTAAACTTAATTCAACTTTATATTTTGACTTCTAGACCAAAAATAGCCTTTTCGGAATAAAGTATTTTCTATATATATACAAAATACTAATTGAAACAAATGTTATCTGAAATCACTTTAAAAAGAACTGTGAAAAGGCAATTAATTTTAGATAAAACAGCGGTTTTTAACTTACATTTTTACCATGTACAGCAATTATAAAAATCATTGAAATGTTGTTCAATCCGTTATTTAGCATAATATAGTAGTACTAGCTCAATTGATCAGAATTATACTTACATCAAAACCAAGTCCCACATTCAAATTGAGATATGTTAGATTTAGAATTGTTTTTTATTCTTTTTCTTACAATAAAATAAATAATTCTGGCTATGATATTTATTCATTTAAAAAAAGCTGATCTTTTTTATTTTTTAAAAAAATTATATATAAATATAAAAAATAAAAAATTATATATTTTTTCCTTTTTTTTGTTTTTATGATGTGCCCAATTGAAGAATATGAAAAGTAAAATAAAAAATAATACAAAAGAGCCCTACACAAACTAGGAAGCCGATTTTCTTATTGCCATAAACTTTTTTTAAAAAAAAGCTGATTTGGATTTTAGTTTATTCAACCAAATAATTTTAAAAAAGGTCAAATACCAAAAATTGAAAAAAAAATAAAATTTTACCTAGAACCAAACACCGTGACCTGTCTAATCTCAAGATAATAAATCAACTCATTTCCTCTCATGACAGGAATGTCTCGGCAACCATCACTCTCTTTTATCTTAGATGGTAGGTACAATAAATTTAATAAAAATAATATTTTTAATTATTAATATTATCCTCATTTAAAGCATTTCATTATAGTTTTAAAAAAAGGACCACGACAGTATCTTTCAGTTCAATAAAGTGGAAGTAAATGAGGGAGATGATTGGAATTAATTAAAAATCAAAGCAGAAATTGCTAATATTTAGTGCATGTTTTCTTTAATATGAAAAGGAAAAGGCATGTGAACGCAAAATTGACCTAATGAAGAAGGTGGAAATGAAGAAAACTTGCAGTAGAAGCCCCTCTTCAATGGGTTCCCATACATCAGTTATGCTTACTGAACTTAAATGCTCAATATACTTAATAATAGGCCATTTTCATTTTAATGCTTATTATTGCCCATAACTCAATTTTAAAATCTAAAAAATCTAAAACATGATTATTTTAGCAATAATATTCAGTGTTCCAAATTTTCAAAACATAATTTTCAATTTTGTCAAACATAACCTTAATTTTATAAATAAAAAACCATCCCTTCTATCTAGGTATTCTTAAATCACACATACAGAAAAATACTTCTATCTTTTGACTCAAATTGACTAATAGTTAATTAACAATTTTGTTAATTTCTATCAAGTTATCGTTGATAATCTTAATTAATCAAAATTTTAATGAAAGTTAATATCAAAAATAATATTTGAAACTAAAATAGTATGTTCTATACTTAAACTTATTGTTCGATTGGAAACTTGTCATCAGTAAAATGACTTATCTTTATATTTATTAATTTGGTTATAGGGGTTAATTCGGTTATAGGGGAGGAAAATATAATGGACATGAAAAATATTATTAATGATAATATTATGCCAATGTGTATTTTATTTTCATTGCTTTTGGTGCATTATTTTAAATATGAAATTCTTTATGTTATCTTGGATGGTTGGCTACCTTTGTGATGTGGGGAATCATTAAGGTTTCAATTTCTAAACTCTTATAGAATTGCATTGAAACCTTTAATATTGTCAAAATTAGATTTTAGGTCCTTAATCTTGTAGAAATTACATTCAAGCCCTTAATCTTAGTATATATTTAATGTTAAAAATTTAAAAATAATACACATAACTAATAAAATATTATAACTATTAATTTAGTTTCATTGAAGCCTTTAATTCAAGCCCTCAATCTTTAAATGTTTTTCAAAATTTCAATCAAGCCCTTAATCTTGGCAAAATTACATTATATGTCCTTAATCTTCTCAAAATTACATTTTGTCAAAAAGTAAGGTAAGGCTGATATTAGTATGTATTTAATGTTAAAAATTTTATAAAGAATACACATAACTAATAAAATATTATAATTATTAATTTAGTTTCATTCAAGGCCTTAATTTAAGCCCTAATGTTGTCCAAATTACACTTCAAGTCCTTGCTCAAATCCATTATTTCCACTTTAATCCTTAAATGTTTTTCAAAATTTTATTCAAGCCCTTAGTCTTGTCAAAATTAGATTTTAGGTCCTTAATTTTGTGAAAATTACATTCAAGCCCTCAATCTTGTTAAAAAAGTAAGGTAAGGCTAGTATTAGTATATATTTAATGTTAAAAATTTAAAAATAATACACATAACTAATAAAATATTATAACTATTTATTTAGTTTTGTTGATGCCTTTAATTCAAGCCCTCAATCTTTAAATGTTTTTCAAAATTTCATTCAAGCTCTTAATATTGGAAAAATTATATTTTATGTCCTTAATTTTGTCTAAAAACTAAGGTAAGGCTAATATTAGTATGTATTTAATGTGAAAAATTTTATAAATAATACACATAACTAATAAAATATTATAATTATTAATTTAATTTCATTCAAGACCTTAATTCAAGCCCTTAATGTTGTCCATATTACACTTCAAGCCCTTACTCTAATCCATTATTTCCACTTTAAGCCTTAAATGTTTTTCAACATTTCATTCAAGCCCTTAGTCATGTCAAAATTAGATTTTAGGTCCTTCATTTTGTGAAAATTACATTCAAGCCCTCAATCTTGTCAAAATAAAACACATTTTTTTAATTGTTAATAGATGTGGAAATTCTGGAACATCGTCGATAGATGTATAATAGGCTCTATGTAGGTAGAAGGGGATTGAAACTGAACTTTGTGAATGGTGTTGATGAGTTTCTATCATATGTTTGTCAACAACCGGAATTCTTAAAAGATAGGTTGCTTGGGTGTCTCTATTGTAAATGTAAATATTTGAAATATTTAGAGCCTAATACAGTTAAGGTTCATCATTGTCAAAAGGAATTTATGGAATTGTATTGGTATTAGACTTATCATGGAAAGGAGTCTATTTTGGAGTAAGTAAGGTCTATGATGTTAATGGTCATTCAAGTAATCAACGTGAGAATCTAAATAGATACCAAAAGATTATATATGATTCTAGTAGGACTAAGTATTATGCTCATTTTAAGTAGAGAGATTGAAGATGCTCCTAATGCTGATGCTCAAAACTTTTTGACTTATTGAATGCAGTAAATAGACCTTTATGGAAAAGGTCTCATCATTCTGAATTATCTATTGCAACTAGAATAATGAGCATTAAGTTCGATTGGAATGTTGTACAACAGTGTGTTGATTCAATGGTTGAACTTATGCGTGAGACAAATCTTGTGGAGGATATTCCCATACCTCGTTCCTATTATGAGGCTAGGAAATTGGTGTCAAAGTTGGGGTTACAAGTTTTGAATATTAATTGTTGTGAGAATGGTTGTATGTTACATTACAAAGATGACATTAATGAGCTTTCATGTAAATTTTGTCAAAAACCAAAGTATCGACCACGTAAAGTAGGAAGGGGAATTACAAAAACGTGAAAGTAAAATTAATGTATTATTTTTCACTTATTCCAAGATTACAAAAGTTGTATGCATCAATGAGTTTTGCACCTTATATAAGGTGGCACTATAAAAATAGGCGACTCAAGGGTGTTTTGAGCCATCCATCGGATGAGGAAGTATGGAAACACTTTGATAAAGTATATCCTAACTTTGCAATGGAGTATCAGAATATAAGGCTCGGATTATATTCCAATGATTTTACTCCATTTAGTCAGTCGTCCAGATCATATTCATGCTGCCCTGTAATAGTCACTCCTTATAACTTTCAACTAGAAATGTATATGACCAAGCCTTACATGTTTTTGACATGTATCATACCTGGTCCAAAAATTCGAAGAGCTCAATTGATGTTTGTTTATAACCATTGGTTCATAAATTGAAGTTGTTGTGGCATGTAGGTGTTTTGACTTTTGATATTTGTATAAAACAAAATTTTATGTTGTGGGCAATTATAATTTGGACAATCGATGACTTTTCTGCATATAGAATGTTGTCTAACTGGATGACTGCTGGTAAATTGGCTTGCTCTGATTGTATGAAGAAAACAAAGGCTTTTACTTTAAAGTATAGTGGTAAAAATTCATGATTTGACTGTCATTCTCAATTTTTGCCTTGTGATCATGTATTTAGGAAGAATAAAAGAGATTGATGAGCCACCACTATAATAACCCGGTTAAAAAAAAAATTAATTTTACTCAGTGGAATTCGGACGACTTCTAGAGACCCAAATAGCTCCAATAGGAGCTGGTCAATTCAAAGCAATTAATATATTCAGTGCCGTTGGGAATGGTGAACCTAAGGGTGGAAATTAATTGTGAGAATTAAAGAGAAAGAGGGAGACAGGAACGGACTGCAGTCGGCTTGTTAGAAATGGAATCCGGGTTTTTCAATTAGTTTCCTTCTGATTAATCTGTGTGGGGGAGCTCAGGAATTATGGGGATTCGGCTTGCGATCCTCACCTCAACTGGATAAGTAAGTTTTGTGAAGAATTTTTGGGTTTTCTGGGTTTTGGGGATTGTTCTTCACTGTTTTAACAGCTCCTACAAGATTCGAAGATTTCAGAAAAACAGGTTGGGGAGCTTTGGTTCTTGGAGGTGAGTGGACTTTTCAGGTTCCTAGGGGGTTAAGGGACCTAGGTTTTGTGCAGCAAACCCGGGTTTCTGGGTGGAGAAAATAGGCCCGAATGAAATCTGGGCCTGTTCAGTGTGGACCAGACCAGTTCGGTCTGGCCTGGTTTGACCGGGCTAATTCAGGCCCCAAACCGGCCCGGATCTGGAAACTTGAACCAATTCCCAGTTTGTGAGGGGATGGGGGTTGATCTGAAACCGAATTCGGGATTGGTTCATCTTAGTTCGGGCATTTGCTTTGGAAATTAGTAGGTGAACTAGCCGATTTATGGATTTTTGGCCCGGTTCAAAGGCTTGGAAGCCTAGTTCATGGGTTTTTATTTGGAGTTTGGACCGGTTCAGTCTGGCTCCTTGCAGTTCAGAGCCGAGTTATTTTGGGTCTTCGAGGAGTTAGTCCGGTTCACCCCGATTTTGTGGATTTGAGTTCGGTTCAGCTCGGTTCACGAGAAATGGGCTCGATTCAGCCCGGTTTTGGTGGAGTTTTGGCTGCATTTAATTCAAGTTTTAGTAGTTCAAGCCTAGAGTGGTTCGGGTATGAGGCCTAGGGGTCTCGGGATGCATGTAAAGGGCCTGGTGGTAGGGGAGGTCCTGGTCCACTTTCGAGAGTTAAGTCTTTTTAGACTAAGACCCGATTCAATTTTGACTTTTGATTTGGTGATTGTAGATCCTCTAGAGGAGGCACACTCTGAGCAATGAGCCGTTAGCACGAGTTTTAGTGCCTCGTTTGGCGTGCCAAGTGAGTGACAGTATTTTCTATACATGTATCCGTATTTCGATTTTCTGACAAATTCTTGGATTCTGATTCCTGGACTTGATTTCTAATATTCGAATTCGGGACATGTATCTATATGTTTTAAATTGTGATAAATTTTGAAACATTTCTGTACTTATACATTTGTGTGCCTCGGTCATGCATGTGTTTTAAAGGTTACCTATCGAGAGTTTATATGATCCAATTTTTGAGGAACACGAGGGTGCTCCGGCACTATGTGCCATCTGTGATTTCTGGCTCTAGTTCTGATATGGGATCCCAGTATGATATGATTTCTGATGAGATTCGATACTCCGATAGGTGTTTGGCATTCTGGTTATGATTTTTGTGTGTGAACGACATGCATATATATATATATATATATACCTGTATGTGTTATACAAATATATATGAATTTCGTAAACCATGATTCATGTCCCGTCTTGTCTAGATTTACTGTTATTCACTAAGTTTTATACTCATTCCTTTCCTCCCCCTTTCAGATTGTTGTTTTGATCGCAGCAGTAGCTTCAAGGTCGATTTTCGTCCTCCGCTGCTTCACTGCGATGTACGAGCACTTTTGTATCATTTCTGTTATTTGTACTGTAATAGTTTCCTTGTATTCTTCAAACACTTTTGACGTATATATATACACACCTGCATTTCGATGTTTTTATTGCTGCGATGATTTTCTATTTCGACTTGGTTGTAGCCTGACTAGGGTTGGTAAGCTGACCCAGTGTTGGTCGCGCTCCCGAATTTGGGCATCACAACCACCTAAACTATTTGGTACACAATTGTGGGAAAGAGTTTGCTCGTTTTCCAAGTAACTGAGCATGGTTAATCTAAATTGTCGAGATATAGTGTATACCATAATTGGACTAAACAGAGTTAATTTTGGAAGTTTCCATATTGGAAATTTCTTTTAATTAGGCACAATCTTGATGTGATGCATATTGAAAAAAATATCTTTAATAATATCTTTTACACTGTATTGGATATCAGATTGAAAACAAAAAATAATTTAAAAGAAATGATGGACTTGGGAGAGATTTGTAGGTGACAGCACATGAAACTTGTCATGTTGCTTAATGGAAAATTTGTGAAACCAAAAGCAAAGTACAGTCAATTGTTGATGAAAGAAAAACAGTATGCAATTGGGTTAGAGAATTGAAAATGCCAAATAGATTTGCTTCTAATTTGGCAAAGTGTTTTGATCCACAAATAAGTAATGTACATGGGATGAAAAGTCATGATTATCATATATTTATTGAGTGCCTTCTTCTAATTGCCTTCGATTACTTACTTGATGTTGTGTGGAAGCCTCTTACAGAATTAAGGCAATTTTTAAAGGATCTACGCTCTACTACAGTTAGAGAGGAGAATTTATTGCAACTAGAACAAAATATTCCAGTCATATTGTGTAAACTTGAAAAAAAAATTTCACCAATTTTACTTGATTCAATGAGCATTTAATTATACACTTTACATATGAGGCCAAAGTTGAGGGACCTGTTCAATATAGATGGATGTATCCATTTGAAAGGTAATGTATTAAATACACAATACCAATTTTTATTTGGTATATTCATGACTTACTTACATCTACAGAATAATGTCATTAATGTTTTGTTTTATATATGTTAAGGGGTATGGTAGAGTTTAAAAGATCTACAAAGAATAAAGCACGAGTTGAGGTTCCATATGTGCGGCGTACTTAGTTTGTGAAACATCGCATTTCACTTCACATTATTTTGAGACCGGTGTGTTGTTCTCCAAAACAAGATTGCCTCGAAATGATGAGGGTGTGAGCAATGGTCTCCCAACTCTCTCAATTTTAATCAACCTAGTCGTACATGTGGAGCTTGTGCACATAGATATTTGTTAGAACAAGAGATATATTCTGTAATTTTGCAGATTCTTCTAAATTGCAATGAAGTACAACCATTCATTGAGTAAGTTAAATTTTAATATTATCTGAATTACCCTTATTATGGTTTGGTATATTGTTTTTTTTTTTTTTTGGTAGTTTTTTTTTTTTTTTTACATTTCAATGGCATTAAGCATAATCAAGAAAAGGCTAGAACTTGAATTCAAAATGAATTTCCTGCCTGGTTTAAGGTTTACCTAAGTATATCATCTACATGTCATATCATGCACTTATTATTTTATATAATAAACTTTTTCAATATATAACAAATAGGTTTAAGGTTTACATAAGTATATATTTATGTATTATATAATGATATTATTTTATATACTTAACTTTTATAATATATTACAAATAGGTGCATAATCTTGCCAATGGTATCATAAATCTGCACTTACGTGATTTAGCGTTAGGCCAAATTTAAGTATGAGATCGTACCACAAGTACTTTGTGAATGGTTACAAGTTTCACACAAATAAATACTCTTAAGAAAGAAAAATTATTAATATTGGTATTTGTGTAAAAAGTGTTAGCGGCGTGAAAGAACTTGAATATTATGGTGTCTTTCAGGAAGTTATAGAATTAGAATATCCACGCAAACCCATAAAAAGGTTTTTTTATTTTTGTGTAAATAGTTTGATCCAAGAGGATGTTGCGGTATAAGAGTTTACCCCCTTATAACATTGTTGAGGTTAATTGTAGTAGAGAATATAATCAATATGATCCATAAACAAGTCTATTATATTCTTTATCCAGTTATTCGAATAGACAAGACCCATTGGTGAGTGGTTATAAAGACAAAATCAATCGGGCGAGTAGAAATAGAAAATGTAAGTACGAAAGAAGTTTATCAAGAAGGGTCCATGTCTCAGGTAATCCTATAATTGATGTCAATCCATTAGATGGATTGCGTCATGAAACAGGATTGTATGACAAAATTGATCCAATATAGGTAGATCAAGAACAACCAATAGAAGATGATAAATATGAAAATGAAGATGAGTAGGAAGAATTTATTAAATATGATGACAATACTAAGCTATCGAGAGATTATGAGGAAGAAGATGGGGAGAAGGAGGAGGACGAAGAGATGGGGAGGAGGAGGATCAGGTGATTCAAATTAAATTGGTGAATTTCTTTTGTATATTTTGTGGACATTGAATTATATTCTCTCTTTTTTGAGTAATAATATTTTTGTATTTTGATTGTCTCATAATTACGTGTATTTTTCTACATTTTGGATGGAGCTATAAGGAGGGTTATTATAGATGAAAGAGATATATGATTTTAAAATAAGATTTGTTAAGCAAATAATTATAAAATTTGGGACCAAAAAATTCTGCAACTCAATAAACATTAGATTTATTTTTAAAAAAATAAGTTGTATTATTCTTTAATGCTCAAAGTTAAGTAAGAATTTCTTTTATCTTATGTACCCGGGCATATTATGGAGCAACACATTCTCAGTTTATACTGCAGCCTCCTTAGTTCATATCTACCCTTAGATACATTCCTATCCCATCTATTGTTGGAGGACCCTTTCACCGACTACTGTCGCAGTACCTTTGTCTCTACTAATAGTGCTTCCACTACAAGAAAATGTGCGATTACCATGCAAAAAAAGCGTCGGTAAGAGAGAATATTGCATTGGAAATGGAGAAACCGACGCAATAATCGATGCAAAAACTTTTGTTGGAAAAATGGCCGTCAAAAAAAATTTTCGACACAATATGTGTCGGAAGAAGCTTATAGTACTGACATCTGGTGGTTGCGTCAGAAATTTCCAATGCAACATATGCGTCGGAATTTCCGATGAAATATCAATGCCTCAGAAAATACTGATGCAAAATGTGCATCAGAATTTCTGACACACATATTGTGTCAGAAATTTTCGACGCATATTTTGTGTTGAAAATTTGGGCTGGAGTTTTTTAATTAATTTTCAACACAATTTTTGAAGATTATTTGCGTTGGAAAAAAATAATTTTTTTAATATTTTAATTTATTCAATTATTTGGTATTAATAATTAAAATTTACTAATACAATTAGTTGAAATTTTATTATAAAACTAATGTACATTTTTTATAATATATAATATTATAATTTATTAAACATACCTAAAACTTAAAATAAATTAAAAATTATTATATATATTTTATTATAATTTATTTAAAATGCACACTTACATAAAATTAAAATAACATATGCATAAATAATATTCAAATATCTCATTACAAATATAAAATAACATCACTAAAAATATAAAACAATGTCTCTAAAAAAAAAATCACTCCCGACAGTCGCCATCGCTCAACTGAGATGAAGAATCAGAATTGTGAGTAGGCGCAGGAGGGCATGACTGACCGAGTGGTATGCCCATCATTCTTTCAATCATCTTGTACAAATTATTAAGGGCAACCTCCATACTCCCACTTTCTCCCGAAACTCATTGTTCTCTTAACGGAGATTATGCACACGATCACTTCGATCACATAGAAGACTAATTCGCACTGTCGGATGGAGAATAGTGAACTGACTAGAAAGAACTCTGTCTTCCAAGATCGTATATACGGCTGAAGGCTCTCCCCCCAGCGCACTTCTCATAGAGCTCAGTGTCTACCATCCACTGAGCTCTAGAGTAGATGTCTCCTCAAGTGTTGACTAAGAGGATCGGGCAGTCTAGAAGTCAGTCTACATACATATATCATAAAATAAGTTTAACAATTAAAGATGTTAATTATAAAAAATTAACAATAATATAAATATTTACTAAATTAAATAAAATTTACTTACATAAGTCTTCTCTGATCGCTAGTCCACCCACACCTCCTCACCATCTTTCTTCCTGACATGAGTATGCTTAAAAATTTCAAAAAAATGGGAGTCCTCCCGATCTCTTTTTCCTGCAATACATAATAAAAATTTTGTAATTATTTATAACTATCAGATAATAATAAGTTTTCTAAACTACTAAAACTTACCATCCTTATAGCATGCTCATGTAGAGGAATAGAGCCTCCTATTTGGAGAGAATCGCCTTTTTCCGAACGGCAATTCCTTTTATTCTGAGAACTTATCTTGTTAAACCTCTCTCTTCTCCAATAAGTCTGAAGCTCATCCCACACAGAATGTGGATCCAGTCTTGTTTGCCTCTACTCTAAGCATCTTGAAGCATATCAAAAAACCTGTGAGATCAACTAGTATTGAATATCCCTCTAATGGCTAGCTGGTCTCGTGGATCCCATGTACAATATTTTTTACATAAAGACAGAAACAAACAGTTAATACAAGATCAATTATTATTATAGATAAAAAAAATATTTTACCATAACTACATTGAAATACGAACTTGGAACTCATCAAATCATAAATCACGAGGAACTGTCCTCCATGTGGGATAACATGATGTAAATTTTGACCAAATGACTGTTATAATAGTATGAGCAGTAGCCATCAAATGATGAAATTTGCAACAATAAAAAATTAAAAAATCAGTACAAGTGATTGATGCATTAAGAAATATTTATCAAAATTTTTGAATAATAAATATTTAATACTTACCTAACGTCGCCAACAGGCCTGATCAGCGTCTTCCCAGAACTGATAGAACAAGTGGTAGATGATCTGACTCAAGTAGGGTTAGACAGAGAAGAATCCGGTATAAGGACTGAACGAGAAGCGCTATCAGTAGAGATAGCTGCACTGCAGGCAGATGCCAGTGAAAACAAGTCCTCCAACAGTAGATGGACTGAGAATGTATCCTGGAGTAAGCATGAACTGAGGAGGTCACGACATATACTAAGCATGTAGAGCCCGTAATTATAACAAGCATGGGTAAGATCAATAGGCTCCCTGATAATAACTGGAGGCAAGGGTCCTTAGGGGTGGTGTGCAAGAGGATCTTGCCACTTCTTCGAGCAGCCAGTATCTATCCCCTTACCCTTATCGAGTCTACACTCAGAATCCATCTATATTGATGATTATGTAATTAATAGATGTAGTTTCATTTTAAATTTATATGTAATTTCATTTTAAGTAGTTTCATTTTTAAATTTATATGTAATTTTATTTTGGAATTTATATATAATTAATTATATGTAATTTCATTTTTAAATTTCTCTTTCATCTTTAATAACCTCTCTTATAGTTTCATCCAAAATTAAGAAAAAAAATAAAATTATTATACAATTAAATAAAAACATATTAATTACTCAAAAAGATAGAATATAATTCACTATCGCAAAACATATAAAATAAAAAATACAACAATTCAATCCGAACAACCTTGATCATCCTCTTCCTCTTCTTCCTCATAATCTCCCAATAGTTCGGTGTCATCATCATATTCAATAAATTCTTCCTCCTCATCTTCATTTGCGTATTAATCATTTTTTGTCAGTCATTCTTGATCCACCTGTCCTGGATCAGTCTCGCCACATAATCCTGCTTCATGACGCAATCCATCTAATGGATCAGTATCAATTACAGGCATTATCTGAGACATGGATCCTTGTTGATAAACTTTTTCTGCACTTACATTTTCAATTTATACTCGCCTAATTGGTTTTGTTTTCATAACCACTCACCAATGGGCCTTGTCCATTCAAATGGCTAGATAAGGAATACAATAAACTTGTCTAACATTTTGAGTAGTGATGAATGGATCAAATTGATTATATTCACTACTGCAATTAACCTCAATAATGTTATAAAAGGGATAAACTCTTGTACCACGAGGTCTTCTTGGATCAAACCTTTACACAAAAACAAAACAACCATTTTTATAGGTTCGTGTGGATATTTCAATTCTATAACTTTCCTAAGGACACCATAATGTTCAATTTCTCCCACGCCGCTAACACATTTTACATAGACACCAATATTAACAGTTTTTCTTCCTTGGGAGCATTCATCTATGTGAAACTTATAACCATTCACAAGTACTTGTAGTACAATCTCACACTTAGATTTGGTCCTAATGCTAAATCATGTGAGTGCGGATTTGTGACACCATTGGCAGGATTGTGCACCTATTTATAATATAATGAAAAAGTTAACTATATAGAATAATATCATTACTTTACATGTAAATGATATACTTATGTAAACCTTAAACTAGGCGTGAAATTCATTTTAAATCCATATTCCAGCATCCTCTTAACTTATGCCATTCAAATGTAAAAAAGAAATTACAAATCAAACAAAAACAACACTACATCACTTACCAATCTATAAAAATAAAAATAGTTTGGATCCTATTAAAGTAAAACTTACTCAATGAATGGTTTTGCTTCATTACAATTTAGAAGAACATGCAAAGTTACAAAATACATATCTTGTTTTAAAAGATATTTATGTGTACAAGCTCCAGAACCACAACCAAGCTCATTAAAAATTGAGTGCGTTAGGAGAGCACTGCTCACACTCCCATCATTATTTCGAAGCAGTCTCATTCTAGAGGATAACACACACCGTTTTCACGAGCCAAAATGCCACACATATAGAACCTTCAACTTATTCTTTATTCTTTGCAGATCTTTTAAACTCTCCCATACACCTTAAAATATATAAAAAAGAAAACATTAATGGCATTATTCTTTACAATTATGTCACGAATATACCAAACAAAAATTGGAGTAAATACATTATCTTTCAAGTGGATACATCCATCTGTATTAAACAGGTCCCCCAACTCTGGCATTATATAGGAGGTGTATAATTAGATATTCCATAGAATCAAATAATGCTAGTGGAAAAATTCTTTCAAATTTACACAATATTACTGGAATATTTTGCTCTAACTGTAATAAATCCTCCTCTCTGAATGTAGTAGAGTATAAATTCTTAAAAAACTGACTTAATTCTGTAAGAGGCTTGCACACAGCGTCAGGTAAAAAATCCAAAGCAATTGGAAAAAGGCAACATGACAAGTTCCATGTCTCGCCACTTACAAATCTCTGCTAAGTCCATCCTTGCTTTGATATTATTTTTTGTTTTCAATCTGATATCCATTACAGTATAAAAGATATTATCAAAAGCATTTTTTTCAACATGCATTACATCAAGATTATGCTTAATCAAAAGCATTTTTCAATACGAAATCTCCAAAATATACTCTACTTAGTCCAATTATGGCATACCCCGTATCCCAGTAATTTAGATCGACCGTGCTCAGCTACTTTGAGAAGAGAGCAAACTCTATCCCATAATTGTTCACCAAATAGTCTAGGTGGCGGCTCATCAGTCTCAATCTATTCTTTATAAAATCTCTTTTATTTTCTCCTAAATACATGATCACATAGCAAAAATTGACAATGACAGTCAAACTATGAATTTTTACTATCGTGCTTTAAAGTAAAAGTTTTTGTTTCTCTATACAATAAGGGCAAGCCAATTTATTAGCAGTCATCCACCCAGACAACATTCCATATGCAAAAAAGTCATTGATTATTCAAATTATAGTTGTGTGCAACATAAAATTTTATTTTGTATAAACATCATATGCCAAAACACCTACATGCCATAACAACTTCAATTCATCAACCAAAAGTTGCAAATAAACATCAATTGAGCTCTTGAAATTTTCAGATCAGGTATAATACATATCAAAAATATGTAAAGTTTTGTTATACACATTTCCAATGGAATGTTATAAGGATGACAATTACAAGCCAACAAGAATATGACCTGGACGACTGACTGAATGGAGTAAAACCATCTAAACATAATTCAAGCCTTATATTCCAAGGCTCAGTTGCAAAACAAGATATACTTTATCAAAGTGTTTCTATGCTTCCCAATCTGATTGATGGCTTAAAACAACTTGAAATTGCCTATTTTTATAATGTCATTTTATATGAGGTGAAGAACTCATTGATGCATATAACCTTTGCAATCTTGGAATAAGTGCAAACAATGCATCAACTTTGCTACCACATTTTTGAAATTTTCCCTTCCTTACTCTACATGGTCGATATCTTGGCTTCTGGCAAAATTTACATGAAAGTTCATCAATGTCATCTTTGTAATACAATATACAACCATTCTCACAACAATCAATTTTCATAGCTTACAACCCCAATTTTGACACCAATTTTCTAGCCTCATAATAAGAATATCCTCCATAGGATTCGTCTCATGCATAAGCTCAACCATTGAATCAACACACTGTTGCGTGACATTCCAATCAAACTTAATGCTCATTATTCTAGTTGCAACATCTTATTCAGAATGACGAGACCCTTGCCATAATGGTCTATTTGCTGCATTCAGTAAGTCAAAAAACTTTTAAGTGCCAGCATTAGAAGCGTCCTCCATTCTGCTCAAAGACATAGTACTCATACGGTGTCTACTAGAATCATATATCATTTTCTAGCATTTATTTAGATTCTCAAGTTGATTACCAAAGAACCACCAACATCATAAGCTCTACTTACTTAAACATTGGGCTCCTCTCCATGATAAATCCAATACCAATAACCTTCCATAAATCCTTTTTGACAAATATGAACCTTGACTGTATTAGGCTCTAAATATTTTAAACATTTATATTTAAAATAAAGACACCTAAGCAACCTCTCTCTTATGAATTCTAGTTGTTGCAAACATAAGAAATGAACTCATCAACACCATTCACAAATTTTGGTTTTAATCCCCTTCTACTTGCATGGAGCCTATTATACATCCACCGACGATGTTCTAGAATTTCCATATCTATAAACAATCAACAAAAATGTGTTTTATTTGTTATAACGTCTAAAATTTTTATTATCATTAAATTAATTACATAGCTACTTCTTAAATACACACACAATTCCAAAATTTTCTTTCGTCACTATGATTAATTTGATTTTATGTGATTACATCAAAATTTCTTTATATAATTACCTTGGTTTACGATACGACTGAATATTTATGATATATTATAAATATTCCATCAAAATATGCTTTGGTTTAATTAATTACTTTTTTAAAAAAATTTAATATATTTTTAATTTAATTCATTAAAGTTATTATTATTATTATTATAAGAACTTTAATTTTTCATGTAGGATAAAAAAATATTCATTTCTTGAATTAATCCTTAGAATTAATCTTGAATTAATATTTGGAATTAATTTGATTTTATGTGATTTACGGGCAAAATTTCTTTATATGCTTATCTTGATTTACGATACGATTGAATATTTATGAGATATTATTAATATTCCAATCAAGATTTGGTTTGATTTAATTTATATTTTTTTAAAAAAAATCAATATGTTTTTAATTTAATTCATTATTATTATTATCATTATTATTAGAACTTTACATTTTCATGTTGGGTAAACAAAATATTTCTTTAATTAATATTTGGAATAATAGTCATTACTTGAATTAATCTTGAATTAATATCCACTTCAGCTAATTAAATTAATCTTTGGAATTAATTTTGTTAGATCTTGAATTTTAAAACATTAAATTAATAGTTATAATATTTTATCATTAAATATATCTCTTTAGTCGTTAAATAATATTTAATTCTTTAAATTTATTGATTTTAAAATTTAATTCATTAAATTCATAATTATAATATATATTAAATATTACTTTTAATATATCACTTTAGTCATTAAATAATATTTTGGATTAATATTTTCATTCATTAAATAATATTTTATTCATTAAATTCATTGAATTTTGAATTTGAATTCATTAAATTAATAGTTATAATGTTTATTAAATAAATTTTAAAACATATTACTTTAATCATTAAATAAATAGTTGAAATAAGATTTAATTCATTAAATTTATTTAATTATGAATTATAATAATATTTTAAATATTTTTTCAAGCGAGTTGGGTCGGGCCAACCTGGCCCAGTTAACCATTGGCCCGAAGGCCAGTAGGTCGGGCCAGCCTGACCAATTAACCGCTGGCCCGAAGGCCAGCGGCGGGGTTGGCCCGAGAGGCCAACTGGCTGGGCCTAGCCTGGCCAGTTAATGCAGGCTTGAAAGGCTAGCACGCGGGGTCGGCCCGGCTATAATATTACCAAAAAAATTAATTAAATAAAAATTTTTCTAATAACTACGTTTGTTCACCCAAGTCAATAAACTTCACATAATTTCAACAATGCCAATAACTTAATATTAAATAGACATGCATTATATATATGCATACATATATATATATATATATACAAACATTTGTACTTGGGAACATGGAAAAAAATGGCATGGTTAAGGAGTTGACCAAACCGACGACGACACTGGATGGACAGACAAACAAAAGCAAAACTAGAAACAGAGAACAAAGAATGGAGAGAGATCGAAGCAGAAGGAGAAGGAGAAAATGAACCAAGTGCGGTATATAAAGAAGAATTACCGATGCACAGCGTCAATAAAGTGCATCAGAAAATGCATGGTATTTCGTGCCTCGATAGGCGCAATTCAATTTCTGACGCACTAGTTTGAATTACCAACACACTTGCATTGGTAATTCCTCTCCAAACAACAGTAAAACATGCATTCCCGAGACGATTATCAATGCTACTTCCATCGGTAATTACTGACGCAGATTTACCGATGCAACATGCTTCGGTAAGTTTACTTTATTATTTTATGAATAATATTCACATTTATTGATGCAAGCCTGTGTCAGTAATACGCAGATTACTGACACAGGACTTGCATCGGTAATTTTTGCCTTTTGTTATTTTAATTTTTTTCTTAATAATTACCGATGCAATTTCTTGCATTGGTAGCTTCTTATTTTTCATTTTTGTATTTTTTAATTGATTACCGATGCAATATACTGCGTTGGTAACTTGTTTCCTTCTTTCAACGCATTTTGCCTCGAAAAATTGCGTCGATATTTTACCGACGCTGCTTTGCGTCAAAAATATCATCTATAAGCTGATGAACTTTTTTGCATCAATAATATTACGTCAGAAATATCCACATTTCTTGTAGTTCTCCCTTTGTCCCCATACCTGATTCTTCTCCGTTCGACCTTGCTCGGGTTGGATCATTTACCACTTTTTGTAGCAATTCTGGGAAGACATTAAATATTAATTGTTCGATGTGGGGTAAGTATTAAATATTATTATTCAAGAATTTTAATAAATATTTTCTAACTTTCAATCACTAGTAGTGATTCTTCTTTTTGTTTTTGCAGATTTCATCATTCCGCTGTTGCTCATGCTATCACAGCAGTGATTCAGTCGAAGTTTACATCATGTTATCCTATATGGAGGACAGTTCCTGCGATTTATAGTTTGATGAGTTTCGGGCTTGCATTAATATTTTTATAGTTAAATATTTTATTTTATGTAATAATATGTAATTTTTTATTAACTATTTGTTTGCGTCTTTATGCAAAAATATTTACATAGGATCCGCGAGACAAGATAGCCATTAGATGGATTTTAGTACTCATGGATCTCATAAGCTTTCTGATATGCTTCTAGATGCTCGGATTAGTGGCAAATTAGACTGGATCTCACCTTCTGTGTTGGATGAGCTTCAGATTTATTGGAAAGAAGATAAGTTTATTAAGATAAGTCTTAAAATAAAGGAACTGCCATTCAGAAAAAGGTGGTTCTCTCCACACAAGACGCTCCATTCCTCTACATAAGCATGCCATGAGAATTGTAAGTTTTATTATTTTAAAAAATTATTATTTTATGATAATTACAAATAACTAAAAAAAATTATTATGTATTGTAGGAAAAGAGATTGGTCAGACTCTCCATTTTTTTGAAGTTTTTAAGCATACTCATTTTAGGATGAAGGATAGTGAGAAGGTGTGGGAGAACCAGTGATCGAAGAAAACTTATGTAAGTAAATTTTATTTAATTTACTAAATATTTATATTATTTATTTACTCTTTATAATCAATATCTTTAATTATTAAACTTATTTTGTAATATATTTGTGTATGTAGATTGACTTCCAGACTACCGATCTTTTCAGTCGGCACCTGAGGAGACGTCTGCTCCAGAGTCTCAACGGATGGCAAACACTGAGCTCTAGGAGAGATGCTTTGGGGAGAAAGCCTTCGGCCGTGTATACGATTTTAGGAGGCAAAATTCTTCCCAATCAGTCCATTATCCTTCATCCGATATTGCTAATCAGTCTTTTATGCTATCGGAAAGTAGAATCTCCATCAAGAAAACAAGAAACTTCAGAAAAAAAGGGGAGTATGAAGGTTGCCCTTCAGAATTTGTATAAAATGATTGAGGGAATGAATGGCACACCATCTAGTCAGTCATGTCCTCTTGCTCTTGCACATGATTCAAATTCATTATCCTAGTCAGGCGACGGTGACCATCAAGAGTGATTCCTTTTTTTAGAGACAATATCTTATGTTGTGTAGTGACATTATTTTATATTTGTAGTCAAAAACATTTATACATTTGTAGACATAGTTTTATTTTTACAAATATAAACACGTTATTTTTAATTTTATGTAAGTGCGCATGTTAAATAAATTACAATAAAATATATATTTATTCGTTAGAGAATTTTGAATTAATTTAATTTCTATTAATTAAATTTTAAAATTAATAATAATACATAATTAATTAATACAAAAATATTAACAATAATTATTAATTTTATTTTTTGTGTATGTTAAATAAATTTAAAATAATATATATACTAAAAAATATACATTTATTTTACTCTAAAATTTGAATTAATTGAATAATTAATAAGAATTAATTAATTAATACAAACAAAGAAAAAAGAGAATTAAAAATATTAAAAAAATTTCCTATATATTTTAATATTAAAAGAATAACACCGACGCTATGTTGCGTTGATACTTTGCCATTTTAGTATTAAAAAAGTTCTGAGACAACTTGTATTGCAAATTAGCAACGCAAGGTATACGTCAGAAATTTCCAACGCATCTTTGCGTTCGAACTTTCCAACACATTTTTGTCAGAAATTTTTGACGCAAAACCTGGTCACTAAATGTGACACAGGTTTTGTGTTTGGGAAAGAATATTAAAAAATTAACAAAAATGTTATTTACCGACACAAATTGCATCTCTAACTAAACAAAAATCTTGCATCGAAAACCATGGAGGATGTTTCGTCGAAAAATTTTTTTGCATCAAAAATTGCACCGAAAATCACCAAGAAGTCATAGGGACATTTTTACTTTCTGATGAACTTTGCATCGGAAATTATCAAGACAAATTATTATGCGTCGGTAATTTTTTTTCCAACGGACCTTTTTCGACGCAACATTTTGTGTCGGTTATTGCATAGTGTCATTGTTTCTGATGCAATTTCCAACATTACCGATGCATTTTTTGCACTGGTAACCCTCCTCTTCTTGTAGTAAAACTACTTGGTCAGTAGTGTGGGCTTCGAACAAGTGGAAAAGTCATCTAAAAGCTGGAATAGTCACCTTCCAGATTTACTATTTTTTGTATTGATTACTTACAAATGAACTTAGGAACTTAGTATTTGTTGCTTCAGTCAAGTAGTTCTGCAATGATATATATTTGATGAACCTAATGATAAATCTGTAATGAATTTCTGAAAATTTGAAAGTATTTTCACGCATGTTGCACTCCCATCTTGCTGTTGGATCATATTACATATCTTTCTTTGTCTTCCTTGGCATTCATTTCAATTATCTTTTGCTTACCTTCACTAAGATTTGCAGCTCACAGAATCCTTTGTTTTCCACTTAGATAACTCTTTCTTTGTCTTCCTGGCATTCATTTCAATTATCTTTTACTTACCTTCACCAAGATTTGCAGCTCACAGAAGCCTTTGTTTTCCACTTAGATAAGTGAGAATGAGGATAGTATCTTACGAAAGCCCTTTTGGAAGTTGCTACAAGAATAATGTTGGTTTGTTTTCAGGAGAAATTTATGTTTTAGATGATGTATTTGGATGGTTTGGATGATAAATGGACATGCTTTGATATCTTAATTTTAGTTTTTCCTTAATAACACGAATTCCAAGACCAGTATTCTTAGGATCTGAGTGAATCCGATAAGTACGAGTCCTGATAGAGAACAACACAAATGGGTACAAAATATTTCAAACCCAAAACTCAAAACACTTAAAATTGCTCTAACTACAACTAGAGAACAACCAAATTCGCACAGGAGAATGTCTCTCGGCTAAACACAAAAGTGCAGCCTGCCACCCTGAGCTCCCACCGGACACTACTCATCATGCTTTCATCTAGATCATGAGCTCCGCTTTATAGGGAATTGCTTGAAATTCTAAGACATTAAAAGCTTGGTTGGCAGCAGATCTCCAATTTTGGTCAATAATAAATGGAAAAACAACAATTGGTTAAGACATGAACTGAGGTGAGCCGCTGGTGTAGGCTACAACAATGGCTAAACATATGCTGAAGAAATCTTGTGCGAAGGCTTGAATACGAGCTGCATCTGGGCCGAACTGATTAAGTGAATCAAATGGGTTTATGAAGGTGGGTTTCTAAAATCCGAGGCCTCACATTAAGCTGACCTTGAAACTTTGACACACATGTTCAAGAAAACGGTACTTGCTTGTTACGCTACACCGTACTGCCAGGCTATGCAATTCTGAATACAATTCATTGTTTACTTCTCTTCTGATAGACAAACATTCTCAAGGGAAGCATGCATCAACCAAGATTTTCTGCTGGGGGTCGTGCAAGGAGTTGGGGTTCAGCAAAGTTAAACTAGAACATCTTCCTATCTTGAGGGTACCGGTGTTGTCAACCGTATGAACTTTCTGCCCGCTTGGTGTTAAGAAATGTAGAACTAAGGAAAGGAAACTCCCAAGTCATTGGCAGTTAAAACAAAAATTATTTCATCTTTGTTTTAACATGTTTGAATGGAAGCGTATATGTTGTCTCTGCAAACTAAGGAGGTGTTTGCACATGTTTTTAGAAAATTAAAAGTAGGTACTTTTAAATATAAATTGACAGAATTTGATTTTAATTAGAAGTGATGTATATTTGGAAAATAGGTTTAAAAAAAAGTTTTTCAAAAATAGTGAAATGGTATTTGAAATGTAATTTTTTGTGAAATGATGATATAAAAAATTTTGAAAAAAATTGACTATTTTACCCTCCTCCTCCTCCTCCTCCTCCTCCTCTTCCTCCTCCTCATCATCATCATCATCATCATCATCATCATTATTATTTCTGTTTTTGCCTTGCAAACGATTGCTAGAGGAGTGATCTGAGGAGGGTCAAGGATCTTAGTAGACAGACAAGGTTGGACATGAGGCTTTCTAGCACTGTCGGCGCCACCTCATCCGTGCCCGCCTATTGCCAAAAATTAAAGGCATTTGCAATAGATCCCAATCACCTGCCTTTGCAACCTTTCTTTGTTTTAAATTTTATTTTTCCTTCATTTTCCTTAATTAGATTGCAGTCGATCTCGACAATCACCAGCACTGACCACATGAGGCTTTCTAGCACTGTCGGCGCCACCTCATCCGTGGCCCGCCTATTGCCAAAAATTAAAGGCATTTGCAATAGATCCCAATCACCTGCCTTTGCAACCTTTCTTTGTTTTAAATTTTATTTTTCCTTCATTTTCCTTAATTAGATTGCAGTCGATCTCGACAATCACCAGCACTGACCTCACCACCACCACTGTCAAAAGAGCGAAGCTGACAGGGATGCCGTTGCTAGCCTATTGGCTCTGCTGGTCATAGTTGTCTTGGAGAGTGGTAGAAACTGAGTTCCAAACACCTCAGAAATTAAAAAACTACCCCAGACCTGCACAAGCGCTTACTATAGGTAGTGCATACAAACACCCCTAAATCTATCTTGGTAAAGCTAAAAGTTTGCAATAAGATAAATATATATTCAAGTGAGCATATGTTTATTGCAGTGTGTGATGCGATATTGATAAAAACATTGTAATTATTGAGCAATTAGGCTAAAAATAGATATTAAATTCTTTTAGCTGCCTTATCTAAATTCTTCCGTTTTTCTTTCTGAAAAAGTTGCTTTATGTGTCAATCTTGATGGGATTACCAATAGTCAGGTCAAGGTAAAAAGTTGCTTTATGTGTCAATCTTTGATGGATTACCAATAGTCAGGTTCAAGGTAAAGTGCAATGAGAATTTACCTTTTAATTCTCCACTAGAATTAAGGGTCAACATTTTGATCGTGAGGTAATTTAAATATTACCTTCGAAAATATTGATTTGACATAGCTGAGTAATTGCCCTTTGTTCGATCATGTGAACTTTTGTGGTTAATTGTCAGGCTAGATAACAGGTTGGAGCTATAATGTACCCATTGCACTGATCCGTAAAGACTTTTTTATAAAATTTCGATTTAATTAAAAATTATAATATTTTTATTTTTTTTTTTATTAAGTTTAGATATTTAAGATATAGAATTTAAATTTTTCATAATTATTTCAAAAAAATAATTTATCTTTTAAAAAATCTTTAACATTTAAGAGTTTTACATCTTTTAGGCTCTTTATATATATATATTATATATATATATAAAGAGATTAATTTTTCATTGAAATAGAGGGAAAAAATATCTCAGAAAGTTCAAAATTCAACAAAAAATTTTTGAAAAGAATTAATCATTTAACAATTGATTCCAGTCATCATTAGGTGAAGAGTTATAAACATTCCAATGGTCCACTATTGAAATATTTTAGAGTAAAGAGTTGAATACATTCCAGCAAACTGGGATAAATTGGTGAAAGGGAAGTCGTGTTTATAATTGGACTATTGTTAGGGTTTAGATAGGGTTTTTCTAAAATCAATTGTATAAGTATTCTTAACTTTTCATTGATAAATTTTAATTCAACTTTTTCCTATAATTATTTAATTAAGCTTGGATTGTTCTGTTTGGATGAATCTACTTGGTCATTGCTTATGCCACTAAAAAAAATATGGATCATATTTTGGTATTAGAGTATCAATCCTAGTTGTGGGTGGTGCACATTATTTTCTGCAACAAAACAATCAGATAAGTACTTTCAATTTACAATAGATCCAATAGTAACAATAACATCAAGAGTATGCCACCAAAACTAAGAACTATCGAGAGTTGGTTTCATAAAGAATGGGAGATATGATCTAAGAGTTTTTTTTTTTTTTTTTTGGAAGATTTGAATATGATTAGGGATTGTATTTTTATTTATTTTTTAGACTACTTTTAGATATTTAGGATATAAAATATAAATTTTTTATAATTATTTCAAGAGGACAACCTTATTTTTTAAAAAGTCTTTATCTTTTAAGAGTGCTACATCCCTTGTGACTCTTATCTATAAAAAAAAAAAATAATAATTTTTCATCAAAATGGAAGGAAAAAAGTATCTCAAAAAGTTCAAGATTCAGTCAGAGCTTTCTAATAAGAGTCAATTATTCAATAACTGGTTCTAGCTGAAGAATTGAAAATGTTTCAATAGTCGAGATTGAGTATCCTAGGATAAAGAGTTTAACACATTCAGTGATTTTATGATAAATTGGCGCAAAGGAAGCCAGGTTTGTAATTGGGTTCTTGTTAGAGTTTGGATAGGGTTTTTCAAGTGATAAATTGGTGTAAGAAAGTTAGGTTTGTAATTTGATTCTTGTTAGAGTTTAGATAAGATTTTTCAAAATCAATTATATAATATTTTTTTAACTTTCCATTGATAAATTTCAATTCATTTTTTTCTTATAATTATTCTGATTGAGCTTAGATCATTCTTTTTAAATAATCTGTTTGGACATTGTTCATGCTATTAAAAAAAATTGTGGATCATGGACTGATGCTAAACTTGAATAAGTTTTAATCACATGTAGATTAAAGTATTATTTTTTCTTAATACGGTTACTTTAGAAATGATTGCAAAGGTTTATATAAAATAAGAAGTTAGAGTTTTAAACACAAATAGATATAAGCTAATTATAATTAGATGTAATTAAAAGTGCGATGTAGTTGAAAATGTGTTAAAAATTCCAAAAAGTAGTGAAGTATATTTGGAATATTGTTTAATTTGTTTGTAAAGAAATTTTTGTTTAAAAATCTTTTTTCTCAAATTTTCTAGTCCTGTGTACACACATAGTCACGCTGAGAAACTCTTGAATCTGACCCAACCTAGAAAAATTTTGAGATCTGGCTTCAAAGAATAAGAAGTGGTTTAGTGAAAGGGATATTATATAATCTTTGTATCGTCACCTGATACCACACACAAGCTCTGGGTATGAATGTTTAGAGAGTTGCTTCTCACTCCATCTCAGTCTCACCTCACACGCTCAATATTGACAAGTCGCTTAAATTGTTCTTTTCCCATTTGAATTATAAATTTATAGCATAGTAGCCTTTTTTTACCGTTGTTTTTTCCAAGGTTAGAAAATTACAAAGTATTCCTTGCAGTTGCTCTCTCATCACTGGGTTCGATCACTGGTTTTGGTGAAGTGTTGAAGGTCAATGGCTTCTTTCGCCACTTTTCTACCCTCTTTCATCTCTAGCCAGGTCCCATGCCAGTGTCCTCACTTGTCAGTCTCACCCTCAATCAACTCTCTCTCTCTCTTCTCTCTCGCCCTAATCTAGCACTGGTCTATATTAGAGATGGTTCATTGGTGTCATCGGGTGGAATTGACCACGGTGGCATGGTGGCTAGCCGACAATAGTTGTTGGCCGATAGTACTCTTAGCTAGGGGTAAGCAGACAGAGAAGGACAAAGAGGTAGAAGTAGTTTAGGAATTAAAAGATATAGTTAAAGACAACAATGTCAAAAATTGTCCACCACAAGAACAAAGACCTCTTTCAATGGACAAACTTTGTTAAAGAAGTCCATTTCCCAGCAAAATTGGATATTTTCGGTAGAATTTCTCTCTGGACATTAGCCTGTCAAAAATCGTTTTCAACGAGATCACTACCCTTTTAAGATTTTTGAATTTAATTTACACTATAATTGCCCAACACCAACTAGCAGAGCGTGCACGACCAAAACAAATGAATGGCTATGGACAATAGGTTGGGATCATTTATATAAGCTTTTCTTTATAAAAAAATAAATTATACAATTAGCATATTAAAAAAATTTCAACATTCTCCCATTTGAATAAAGCTAATTATAATTTGTATTTGAAATATAATTGTTAGACTGATTAATAATTTTTCAAAATGTTATCAATGCTAATTGGTTACAAACACAATAGTGAAATGATCCAAAATCCAAATAAAAAAATATTAAGGAAAATACTCACTTCAATTAATCAATATGAGCAAGAATGTGCTTTATAATAGGTTTTAAAAAAACCCTCAATACAACACTAATAAGATTTCAAGGAAAATAAACTTGTAATCTCTCACGCCTCAATCTTGGACTGTCAGAATCACTAATTCTTTGCCTTCGGATGGTTGGCATGATTGAACAAATATTTGAATCTTGTCGAAAGTGAAAATCTCCTAATTGGATGAATGACACCAAGTGCTTTCACAAAGTTTTGATTGAATCTTGAATAACTCAAATAAATTTTGGATACTCTAAGATACCACTCAAGTCTTTAATTTTATAACTCAAAGAGTTCAAGAGGACTTAGGAGCCTTTAGAGAGATTGGAAACACTAAAAATCCCTTTAAAAAAATGTGAAAAATCTTGCCATGGTGTGCTATAGTGGGTTTTGGTGTGCTATATATAGTGTACCAATTCTACTGAACAGCATGCTACGGTGAGCTCTAACGTGCTACGACGTGTTGCTATAGTAACTGCTATAATGTTACTACAGTAACTTTTTTTTTAACAAAACTTATTCATTATCAAGCTCTCAAATGAGTACTTATCAACCCCAAATCCCTTAAAGATCCTCCCAAATCATGCCTCTTTTTGTTATTGAGAACCAACTCCCAATGGTTCTTAACTCCGATAGTATGGTAATGGGCTAGTTCAGAGCTCGTGGTGAGTTAACCTACTTGGGCTTGAACTTCCTTGAACACAATATTGGATTCTGTGGACCTTGTGTCTTCATCAAATTTTGGACTTATTTCTTTATCTCTTTGGACTTGTGCGTCGATTTTGACCCACGTATTGTTGACTTGGACTGGTGTCTGACTCATCTCTGCGACGAATGGATTCTTGTGGCCAGATACTCTTGTAAGGCACCATCATCTTGGGCTGGCTGAGACCATCCCCTTGACTTGTTTTGAAGCATTCTTATGAATGATAAACATTTAACCATCTTTTTTGAGTGATATTTCTATTCATGACAATGGTAGATGTCAACACTCTCCCATAGATAAGAGTTGCCAAGGATGATTTGGCACATCTTGATGAGTATCACTTCGCATACCACCTTATCAATGAATTGCTTGGTAATAGCAGAGTAGATCTTGCACTGCCTCTCAACTTTTCTGTTTGCATTATCGTGAATCCACCCCAAGGTATAAGGGTAAAGGTGCAGCGTCGTCTTCAGACCTAACCTCTCCACAAAGGTTTAAGATATTAGATTTTTCTTGCATCTCATATCAAAGATGGTGTTGGCGACCTCATTCTTCATTTGCACTTATATGATGAATAGCTCTTTCACATGCCATACATCAACAATATCTTTGGTTTGTGATAGTGGCAGTGTTTCCGTTTCTCGTGATCATTCCTCCTTGGTGCTAACTCTGAATGAATCTCCAATAATCCTAGTCATCATGTCCGAATTTCTAGCAATGACCACAAATTTTATTAGATTTAGAAGGACTATAAATTGAATTTAATCTTCTTGCTTTTGAATTTAGGTTTCTTCTCATTATGAACTCGATTCTTCTTTTTAATAGCCATAGCAGTTGTGCTAACTCTAGTTAGATCATGGATCGGGAATAAACTAAGTTTTGTCAGTATTTTTTCATGAAGTACAAAAGTATATTTTGTATAGGTGACTAGATCCTATAATGATACCCCTTGTGTCATTGATTGCTTTTAAAAACTCAGTGGTATACTCCTATATGGCCTGATCTTTCTTTTGATAGAGTTTGTGCCATTGCTTCCAATACTCTTCTAAATAGCCCATAGGATAGAATTTCCGACAAATGAGTCACTTTGAATTACTCCCAAGTGACTTCTCGATCTCCCAACTCTTAGCCCTTGCCTTCCACAAGCTTTGGCATACCAGGTCATCTTAAGAGGCCTGTAGGCTACTTTCTGGGTATTGAAAATTTTTGCAATGTAAAATATGTGTACAATTGATCAAGCAAGAATCTAACATTCAGAATCAATGGAACTGTCACACACTGGTATCAATGGAACCATCTAAATTGTTTGACTCTATGTCGTCGCTATCCTCCCCATCACTATCATGTTCAAGTATGTCAAACTGAACCGATGTGTAAGGCACTTCCTCCCTTTTTATGGTTGAAGTAGTAGTGGCCTCCCTTTACCTTTGAGATACGTTCATATAACTTTGTATCTAGAACATAATGAGAGCCATGTCATTGGACAACTTTTTGACCTTCTCTTTAACTTCAAGATTAGGGTTTATTGGGGTTGAACACTTGTTGTTATTGTTTGTAGTCATTCGTTGGCAAATTTCTGAAACTAGTGGATGATGAGATTGTAACACTAATAGAGGTTGTCTACTAGTTTTATAATTGGATTTGGTTTACACCATTCACAGACAAGGAATGATACTTGACACAAAAATATGACTAATAATTTTTTGGAATGTTATCAACAGTTAACCATGGACAAAATTGATTTCAATTAACTAATATGCGTAAGAATGTGTTTTACAATAGATTTTAGAAAAACCATCGATACAATCATAACAAAATCTCAAGGAAAACAAACCCAAATCTCTCATGCCTCAATCCTGAACTGTTAGAGTTACCAACTCTCTATCCTTGGATGGCTGGCATAGTTGAACAAGTGGAGATCTCCTAATTGGATGGATGATCGTTAAGTGCTTTCACAAAG
The DNA here is from genome assembly GCA_911865555.2 of Thlaspi arvense. Taxonomy (NCBI): domain Eukaryota; kingdom Viridiplantae; phylum Streptophyta; class Magnoliopsida; order Brassicales; family Brassicaceae; genus Thlaspi; species Thlaspi arvense. The sequence goes on along the minus strand of CAJVSB020000708.1, from coordinate 35,996 downwards.
TTTTAATTGAATTTTGTATGATTTAGATAAATTTTGAATACCTTAAGATATCACTCAAGTCTTCCTTTTATAATTCTAAGAATTTAAGAGAGTTTAAGAGTTTTTAAAATGGTTGAAAACCTTAAAAATCTTAAAAAAAACATGAAAAATCTTGTCACGCTGCGCTTTACCAAACTTTGGCATGCTAATTCAAGTGAACAACATGTTACGGTAGGTTCCAACTCACTATAACGAGCTTCGGTGCATGGCTACAATAATTACTATATTACTGGCTACAATAATTACTATATTACTGTTATAATAATTATAATAAAAAAAAAATTTAATAAAATCTATTCGTCAAGTTCTCAAATAAGTATTTATCAACTTCGTACTCCCAAAAGATCTTTTCGAACCACTGGCTAAATAATTAATAACAAAAATTACTCTACCGAGCTCCAAAGTCAACTTATCGATCATGAAGTAATTTAAATATTGCTTTCGAAAATATTGATTTGACATCACTGAATAATTGCACTTTATTCGTTTCCAATCTTAAAGAATGAACTTTAATAGTTAATTGTGAGGCTAGATAACGTGTTGGAGCTACAAGGGACCACTTGCACTGATGCTGAACTTGAATAGGCTTTAATCACATGTAGATTTATGTATTTTTTTTTCTCAATATGGTTACTTTACTGCCAGGCTGCTGCTGCGCTCTTCAGCAGTGACAAATCTGTTTTTGGTGACTGTGTACTTCCCTAAATTAGTTTGTTGCATGGTGAAACTAGGAGAGATGTTCTCAATGACCATGGCCTAATCCTGTTTACAATTCTGGTTTGAATCGTAAATCAGCCTAAATTAGACTATAAAAAAATTAAATGAAACTAGACTGATTGTCTAATTCTGATTTGGTCTAATTTTAAATTAAAAATCTTCGTAATTTGATTACAATTCTTAATTTTTGAAACCTGAACCGGAACCAAAACTATTTTAGTACTAGTGAACTGAAATCAAAATTAAACCATGAGACTTTAACTAAAATTGAACCATAAAAAATTTATTTCTCTTTTTTATTTTGCATATAAAAAACTTCAACCTAATTTTTAGATATAAATTCATGCAATCTAGTTAGTTTGTTTTTTCCTTACATTTATTGTAACAAAAAATTAAAAAAAATAAAAGTTAGGCAATCTCTTCATATAAGGTTATTGTTAGAGATTTTATTTTCAATCATGAAAAATATTTATAAAATTTTTGTTTAAATTTTTTCGGTTAAACCGAACTGAGACCAAACTAAAACTAAACCGAAATCGAGATTAGAACTAAACTGGACTCAGGACCAGAACTAAACTAAAACCATGAATTGGATCAAAACCTAAAGGCTCAAAACCAGAATCGAAACTGAAACTAGAACCAAACCTATCTTCAAAGTTCTGGTCCCAGTTCATATTTTTCCAAGACTGAAACTAGTAGTTCAATTCCAATACGAGGTAGTTTACGAACTATGAACACATCTACCATAGCCATAACATTTTGTTTGTAAGTTTAATACTATTATTGAAAGTAGTGCTCCCATTTCTCGCATATACAGGAATCCACATATTCATTTGAACATATGAAATCCAGTCTTCTGAGAGGGATGAAAATATTGTGCTCAATAAAAGTATCATAACCCTTTATTGAGATCCCTTGCCATTTTTTAATTCCTAACAAAATTTTCATGCAAGGAAATGGTTACTAGCCACATAATTGTTTGCCAGAGTTTTTTTTTTTATATTTTGTTCATGGGTTTGGTGATACATGTGCTAGACAACTAGACAGCTTATGGTCTGCTCTCATTTCTAACCTGCAGGCCGGTGAAGGGTCTTTCTTTCTCTATGTCTGAACTGTGGCCTGTCCTCTTTAAAAAGACCGTCAGTGTAGGAAGGTTCAAATGTCTTTAGGATACGTCGTGGTGGCTTCTTTCAGCTCATCATCCACGTGCTTCTTTTCCACTCTTCCTTTTCTGTGAATTGTTGTTGTCTGCTGATGGAGAATACATTGGTTAAAAATGACCTATAATTGCTAGTTTTTGTTTGCTAGTGAAACTATGGATGACCTTCCTATCCAAATGAGGCAGTTTCTGACTATTTTCCTGATATGCTATGGCATATCGACACCGTAAAATCTGGAATCCAGTGACAGATGCTGATATCTCGAGTGCTTCAACCTAGAAACTTCCAAGAAATGGTGGGAAAAAGAAGAAATTTGACTAGCCGCTCGACTTAAGGGTGCAAACGTGTGTGTCAGTGTTTCTACTGTAGAGCTGCCCTGTAAATGCATGGGTACTTCAGAGAAGATGATTTACATTAGTGAAACTGGTCCCATCCATGGATGGGACAGGAAGCTTAATTGTGATAGCTCGCAGACGGGAAGCTTTGGGTCCCAACTGCCACCTGTATCGATTTACTGTAGCATCAAGAGCACATGATCATTGTATTACATGCAAGTTCTTGGATGTTTTGAAATCTGCTTCATTTTGACAATCGTAATGTTTATATATCATTTTAAACTTTTTGTTTCTTTATTTTCTTTTCCTTGACAATTGTGTGGCAAGACAGCTTTGGACCTGGAACTCTATCCTGCATGGAAGAGGCATCATATGGGCATGCCTCGTGGAAATCATATTGACAATGGATGTATGAATTTCTTTCAACTGTAAGACACCCTAATATGTTACTTATTCCTCGCTGTTTCCTTCTGTTGCACCTACTGCATCTCTGGTGCTCTGTGATAGAGATCAACCATTGTTTTGTGAAGCCCTAAAGAGTGTCAGGTTTTAGGGATGAGTTATCTTCCAATGGGCAGGGAAAGGGGTGGGCAGATTGGAGAGTTAGTGAGCCATTGACTTACCCTCATTTAAAATTGTTGTTATCTTAGAGGTGAAAAAGTTCTCGGAGCTATCCATTTGTATTGCTTACGTATAAATGAACTCAAAAACTTAATATTTATCGCTCGAGCCTCTGCAAGGTTATTTGATGAACCTCCTGATACTATTCTTTGGAATGACTCCTCAAAAATTAAAAGTAATTTCATGTACGTTTTAATACACTCCATGCCTTGTCGTTGCATCATATTCTTCCGCATTTATTTCAATTATGTTTTGCCTTAATTTCACTAAGATTTGCAGCTTACAGAATCCTTTATTTTCCACCCAGATAAGTGCGAATGAGGATAGTACCTTAGGAAAAGCCCCTTTGGGAGTTGTTACAAGGATAATTTTCTTTTGTTTTGAGCAGATATTTATGTTTTGAGATGATTTATTCGGATGGTTTGGATGATAAATGGACATTTTTTTATGTTTTAATTTTATTTTTCCTTAACGTCTCGTGTTCCAAGAGCAATATTCTCAACGAATCCGAGAGGTGCAAGTCTTTATGGAGAGAATATAAATGGGCACAAAATATCTTAAACCCAAAACTCAAAACACTCTAAATTTATCTGAACCTTCCAAGAGGAGAACAGCAAAATCCTCACAGGAGAATGCCTCTGGGTTAAAAACAAAAGTGCAGCTTGCTGTCTTGAGCTCCCACCCGACACTCCTCGTCATGCTTTTATCTAGATCATGAGCTCCGCTTTTATAGGCAATGGCCTGCATTGAAATTCAAAATGCTTGGTTGGCTTCATATCTCCAATTTTGTCAATAAATAAATGGAAAAACAACAAATAAAACATGACTGAGGTGAGCTACTGGTAGACTACAACAATGGGCTGCGCATTTGCTGAAGAAATCTTGTGCGAAGGCTTGAATATGAGCTACATGTGGGCTGAACTGATTAGGGGAATCAAATAGGTTAACAAAGGTTTGTAAACTCCGAATCCACACTCTAGCTACTGTACACCATACTGCCCGGCTGTGAATTCACTATTTACTTGTCTTCTGGTTGACAAACATTCTCAGGTAGGCATCAACCAATAGTTTCTGCTGGTAGTCATGCAAGGAGTTGGGGTTCAGCAAATTTAAACTAGACAAGCTTCCTATCTCGAGGCTGTTGTCAACCATATGATGACAATGTAGAAATTAAACAAATATATTTACTTGCTGGCACCGCTTGGTGTTATGAAATATAGTACCAGGCAAAGGAAGCTCCCAAGTATTGGCAGTTAAAGAAAAGATTATTTCATCTTTGTTTTAAAATGTGTGAATGGAAGTATATGTATATTTCTCTACAAACTAGATCTATTTTGATTAAGCTAAAAGCTTGCAATAAGATTTATATAATATATTATATGTATTATCCAATTCGGTAAATGTTTATTACCGCGTGATGCAATATTAGTAAGGCACACACTGTAATTATTAAGAATTATAGGCTCAAAATTGATATGAAGTTTTTTCAGCTGCTTCTTTATCTAAATTCTTCCTTTCTTCTTTCTCAGAAAGTGCTTTGTGTCAATCTTGATAGGATTATTAATGGTCAGGTTCAAGGTAAAGTGAAACGAGAATTTGACTATTTTATTCTCCACTAGAATCCAGGATTCAACATTATTGATGATGAGGTAATTTTAAATTGCTTTTTGAAAATATTGATTTGACATAACTGATTAATTGCACTATATTCGATCCTGTGACTTTTTGTACTTAATTGTGAGGCTTAGCAACAGGTTGGCGCTATAAGGGACCACTTGAAATGATGCTGAAGTTGAATAGGTTTTAATCACATGTAGATTTAGGTATTATTTTTTTTCATATATGCAGTTACTTTAGTGCCAGGCTGTGTTGCTTTCTCCAGTAGCAACAAATCTGTTCTTGGTGACAATGTATTTACCTAATTAGTTTGTTTGAGAGTGAAACTGCAAGATATATTCCGCAAGCCCATGCGCCACACCTTCTTTTCTTGGATGAGTTTGATGTTATTCTTAAAAATAGTGCCCTCACCTCTCGTAAGTGGAATAACTCATGCATTCTTTTGAACGTGTGAGGTCTATCCTCTTATAAGAGGCGAAAACAGGACATTCAACAGCACCACAGACCCTTCCCTTCTCACTGGGAAAGGAACCCCTGCCATTTTTTATCTCCAAGCAAAACTTCCACGCAAGGACGTAATTACTAGCCACAAAATTGTTTCTCAGGGTTTTTGTTCTTGGATTTGGTGTGTATAAAACATATATCACGGATGATTATCCAGCTTATGGTCAGTTTTGTTTGTTCTAACCTCAGGCGAGTTAGAGGTCTTGTCTTCTTCTATGTATGAACTATGGCCTGTCCGATTCAAAAAGACAGTGTAGGAAAATGTCTATGTGATACTTCATGGTGGCTTCTTTCAGCTTATCTTCCCACATGCTATTTTTTTTTTTTTTTTCCCGTTCTTCCTTTTCTGTGAATTGTTGTCAGCTGATGGGGAATATATTGGTTAAGAAATGTCCTATAATTGTTAGTTTTTTGTTTGCCAGTGAACCATGGATAAGCGTTCCTATCCAAATGAGGCAGGATTGGACTCTTTACTTGATGTGCTATGCATATCGATACCATAAAATCTGGAATCCAGTGACAGATGCCGACATTTGAAGTGCTCCAACCTGGACACTTCCAAGAATGGTGGGGACAAAGAAAAAATAAGACCAGCCGCTTGACGGAAGAGTGTAAACCAGTGTTTCTACTGTAGAACTGCCCATGCGATATGCATGGCTACTTCAGAGGGCGTGAATCGTGCGTCGCTGCCTTGCTAAGATGATTTACTCTTGTGAAACTGGATCACAGCCTTAGGATGTAGCTGGCGGCCAGGACTTTTATATATCATTTCAAACCTTTTGTTTCTTTCTTTATTTTTTCCTTGACAATTGTGTTGCAAGATAGCTTTCGACCTGTTAACTCTATCCTGCATGGAACAGGTATCACTACAGATATGGACATGCCATTTTGAAATCATATTGACAGTGGATATGTATGAATTTATTTCAACAGTACTTCCAAAATCGACCTGCAGGACACCCTAATCTGTCACTATCTCGCAGTTGCTTCTATTGCACCTCTTATATGGATACTAGATCCCATATGCTGTGTTACAGATATCAACAATTATTTTGTCAAGCACAAGTTGATCATTTGTGTTAAACAGTGCCTGTTTAGGACACCCTAATCTGTCACTATCTCGCAGTTGCTTCTATTGCACCTCTTATATGGATACTAGATCCCATATGCTGTGTTACAGATATCAACAATTATTTTGTCAAGCACAAGTTGATCATTTGTGTTAAACAGTGCCTGTTTAGGACACCCTAATCTGTCACTATCTCGCAGTTGCTTCTGTTGTGCCTCTTATATGGATACTTGATCCCATATGCTGTGTTACAGATATCAACAATTATTTTGTCAAGCACAAGTTGATCATTTGTGTTAAACAGTGCTTGTTTTAGGGATGAGTAAACAAGTTGTCCTCTTTTAATGTAAACCGGTGCTTTTCCAGAAAACCGAGCCCGCTGGCATTCCCATCAAGGGTACGTTCCAAAATCTAGTACGTATTTGGATAGCAGAAGAAAAATGTATGTTTGTGTTGGTCCATTGTCTTTTACATGTCGCATGCATTTGTATGATTGTATAATAATCATTTGTGACCAGCAAGAGTAGACATTGGAATGATCATCAGAAGTTGATTGCATTTCTTTCTCTTCATTTTTCTTTCTTCTTTTTTTTTGTGAAAGCTGAAGATGAAGAATTCATTGATCATAAGCGCTGAACAGAGCTCCGACAACAGCACACTAGAATGAGAATATGCTAGACACGTAACCAAGCAACTCAACTAGCTCCTTTAAAAAACCCTGCTATTGACACCACCTAAGAGATACAAATTTACACCAGAAAACTAGAAAAGCAAACCTAAACTAATTTAATTGGAAAGTGAACGACCAAACGTACCCATCATCCAATTTCTTTATTCAGATAAGGCAGCTTCTGCTACATCAGAAATCATATACTATTCAGCTTTATGATTGAGCATCTGAGATGGAGAAATCACCAAGGAAGCAAACCCAAAGAGTTATACAAGCAGCCCCAAAACACCTACAACAAATATCTGAACCTAACTCGAATATGCTGAGTAAAAACCTAACAAAGTCATATATATGCACAAAAAACCTTCTTGGGACATCTCATGTTAGTTGTAGATGGTTTTGGTGCCCAATATATATTTATGAGGGCAAACCTCACTCCACTAGTTACCTATTTAGAATTGAGAAGCCGCAAGATTACCTAGTATTGATATCAAAGTCCAAATTCCAACATCTTATATGGCGGTTTGCTTCTGCCCGATTTCGTATCCGGATTCTCTTTTATCTTATATGTAAATGGGTAGAAGGGCTGCACCACATGGATTGTAAAAAGGGTTGTTTAATGTATTTGTGTGATAAAAAATTTTACCCTATAAACTAACTTTTTAGGCATTGAAAAAATTCAAAACCCTTAATAAAACCCAATTCCGAACTACGCCTAATGTTATTACTATTGACAAACGCTGTCCTCTCCTCTGCACCAAAAGACCCACTTTCCGTTCATGATATTACTATTGGCGGATTTATTTCACATTAAAAAAAAACCTTCGCATAACATGTGCGCCTTGTCATCCATGAAGAACCAGCAAATGGATTTTCAGTACACAGGAAAACATCGGGAAGTGGTTAGATACGCCTACATATGACCTTTTGTTTTACTTAGAGCAGTGGATTCTATTCATACATATTCTAATACCTTTGTTACTTATCGACAAAAGGAGGGAATAGTTGGTCTACTTTAGAAAACTACTCTTAATATAATAACCCTTTTTAATCTTTTCATCCTTCATCTAACTTGGATTCTTTAAGAAGTTCTGGCTGGGTTCAGTGTATCCCGAAAGGACTTGGAATTTTTAAGTGACCAATTCAGTGAATAAGACATGTCCACATGCAAGCATAAGCACATATGCGAATCATTTCTATTACTAGATTAAATCTAAGCATTCTTTAATTGGTTCGTCTAAATAATAAAGAAAGGATCAGATATTGATAATATTCGTAGAAATCTATGACTAGAATAGTTCCAATCCGTGAGAATGAAGACATCGTGTTGATAAGCCAATCAGGTGTGGAATGGGAAGCGGGAGAGACAATGCTAATCTGGTAAGGTGTTTTAGCTAGGTGTGTGATTGTTTGGGTTCCTCATTAAATATGAGAGTAGCCTGTGAAGGCAGCATTATATTAATGTTTGTCATTTCTTCCTTCTCACGGGTGCGCATGGACACGTATGCCTTCATTTAGTTCTCCTCAGAAAGGAAACCATATTCAATATGTTTAATGTATGAGGAGGTAGCTGGCTAACAATAATTCTTTGGTTTTGTACTAACACTGCTACTCAATTTTTCTCAATTTGGTACTATAATTCTGGCTTTTCTAACTTTTAACTTTTAAAAGGAGTTGAACGGCTCCCACAAGTCTTCAACCAGAACCTTTAAAACTTTGTATACAGTTTATGCACTCAAACAGAGCGCTTGCTCAAAGGTGGAAACCTTTACAATGCTCAGGTCCTGTGGTGGTCCTCGAAATATCACCAGCAAAACCAAGCTAACAAAAGAACCAAGTTAAATATGCTTTGTCTACTTCTGATCTTTATTCTAGACCTTCAATTATGTGAGCATAGACTACAATGAGATAAGTGATATTGTTTGGATTTACATATTATTTTTTATTATGTATTCTGTTTTCTGTTTTGTTTCTATTTTTTTACTTGTTGCCTTAAATATATGAAAATCTTGAAAACTCTACCATTTTCATGTTATTTTCATTTTTGAGTACAAGAACTTTACAAGAATTTAGAAAACAACTTGCCTTCTAAAGAGGGTCTGCATTTGTAAATTCTCCCCAAAAAAAATGTTTTCTGTTTTCAAAGACAAAAAAAAAAATAGTTTAAAAGAATCCAAATACTCCCAATTTCTCAAAAAATCTTATATAATGCATCGACTATTAGCTGTGGCTCTTGCTTAATTACAATAGTTGTGCCATATAACATCCCATGGCCATGGTCTAAAAGGTGTGTGTGTATATTTATAGAATAAAAATAAGGTGTTTTTATTTTCAAAGTTTCCTCAATTTCTTTATTTCAATGGGATCTGTTTCTATAAACAACTTGATTTATTATATAATCATATAAAACCTTAAATTTAATAACATTTTTGAACAAATCTAAGTCATCCTAGGATTCAGATTTTGTCAATTTCAATACTAAAATGAAACAGCTTTCAATCATATAAGAGTCCTATTTCATAAAGTTGCATTAGAATTTGGGTTGGTGTATTTTCTTAAACCGAAGAAATTTGAGTTATGTGATTTTGTGCATAGTGCATATGTTTCTAATACGGCATAAAGAAATTAAACATCTAATAAAAATAATAAAAAATGAAAATCTGAATTACCATTAATCCTTTGAATTGAACCATGTGGCCTAAAAATCATATTTTCAAAGCATGGGATACCATCCAGATATAACTCACCTCCTAGACCCGGTATGGATGGCACTAAGATGGATTAACAGTCATGGTGACATGTGTTGTGAGCTAAATCAGGAATATAAATGTGTGGTTAGAGACAACCCACCAACTTGTGGCTATATTCTCCTCATGCCCAGAATGATTTGAGATTTCATTCAGTCAGTGGAAGTCGAATCTTTATTGTGATGAATGGTTCCTGAACCACAAACTGAAATCCTCTATGCATTCTTTTCTCTCAAAATTCAACCCAAAATATAAAAAAATCTGCCTTGGTTGCAGGGGGTTTCGTCTTCATGTGATTGTTTTTTTCTCTCCGTTTCTATCTTACTAAGAAAATATGTCAGTGTGGGTTGGATAGAATCCTAAATCTTTAATGAGTGGTTTAGTAGTCAATATCCATTCGATCAATATCAATATTGCATTTGATACTAATTTAGTAGATATTATAAAATTTCTGACCCACTAAATTGGAAGACTTAGCATCAAATGCAGACCGAAAATTTAGACCTTTTATTTTAAATTTCTACCATTATTATAGAGGATAACAATGGGATTGGAGGGACTCCATCTGTCTTTATGTTGCATGTGAGGTTATTGTAGTGGGAGATCCTTTACACACTAGCGCTTGTGGGACTGCATATAAGGATGTCTGCGTTTCTCTCAATCACGGACAACTTCATTTGGTGTGACACATATTTATGTCTAATATCTTATGAGATATTGGCAATACAAGACACTATGAGATATGGACAATGTATAAAATACGAATCTTTTATTTTAGAGGCATGTGCTCTTACATTTGGACTGACATGCCCTAGCACAAAATGTACTCTTGTATCAAATAAAATTTATTTTGTATTACATATTTTGCAAAAAATAATATCAATATATATATATGTTATATAATCAGATAATAAGAAATATCGACCAGATTTGAATATAAGTGAATCAACTTAGTTATTGAGTATTTACGTTATTTTTCATCATTTCAAAATATTCTTAACAAATATAATGAATCTAAACACTAAAAAAATTAAATCTTTTAGTCTTAAAACATGCCTTAATGTCTTATGTCGATGTCAGATACCACGTTTGTAATCATGCTTTTCATGTTGATACGAACTATTTATCTAAAAATAAATATTCAATTTTTAATATTATGACAACATATATTCATATTTTTTATAAGAAATTAAATTATTTTGGAATCCCGAATTCAACATATATGAACCATTACATCCATGAAATGGACCAATCCTATGTCCGTGGGACTACACCACTTCACTCACTAGAGAGAGTGCTTGCACAATTTAATTGAATGCAGGTCCTTTTCATTCTTTTCTTACTCTTAGTGGGGAGCAAAGATGCTAATGAGGGTTTGACAAAATCAATGGGTCCAACGTGCTTCCATCTGATTCATTTTTCTTTGAGCTTATGAGAGAAAGCATAATGGAGGGTGCCAATCCATGCCTAACTCTTGGGGAAGAGATAGGTCAGTCTTAAGTCCATGATTCAAAAATTCAAAATTCAAAATTCAAAATTCGAATTGAGATGCAAATGGGTGTTTAATTATTCTTCAAATTTCTTGTTTAATTTAATGTATCATTCATCTAATTATTACTTAAAAATTCACCGTTGCATGTGAAAGTAGTACATAAAATGATGCCCTACATTGAGAATGATAATTCGTGGAGTGAGAGTTTTAGACTAGAACTGTTTTTTTTTTAATTGAAAAATGCATTTTTTTTGTTAAAAAAAAAAATCTCAAATAAGCGCACTCTTAGTCCCTCTGATTGTTGTCTATTGCCTACTAAGTACAAACATTGAGCCCAACTTCTCCATCAAATACAAACCAGTGGTGTTTCTTATTTTCTTGGAATATTTTTATTTTAAAATATATCAAGGAAAGTTCAAAAATCAAATTTATAATAAGAAAAAGTTAAAATGCTAAATTTGTCAAATTTATAAAAAAAAAAATTGAGCTTAAAAATCTAACCTTTTTTTCATATATAGAAGCTCATGCCACGCCAAAATTTACAAAAAGAAAGGGATGATATTCAACGTGCAGGAGCTTGGTTTAACAAGGTAATTTTGTTGGTCACAAGGTTTAAACAGCAAGTACTAGTATAACGAGGTTTACCTCTATCTAAGCAATTCGAGACTTGGATGTTTTTATTTTTGAAAGCAAAACTGTTAATATATATTATTACGGCACAAACTTTTGATGTTTTTCTTTTTTTACAGTGAGCTACGAGATGTACATATAAATAACAGGGTGCGAACTCGTCTCATTATAAGAGTAGTTTTAAATACAACATAAAATAAATATAAAAACTATACTTATGTAGCAACTCATAGTAATAAAAATAACTCAATATAGAGTCCTAAAAGAGAAAAGGCACCTTCCCTTCAAAGCTAGCCCACCCACCGTCCACCCGCTGTCAGACAAAATGGAGGACGCCGCCCCTTGTCTCTACTACCCCGGTATAGGGACCTCTGCCGATAGGGAGAGATTCAAGACCCAGCTGGGTAAAACCTTGTTCATAACTTGGCTCGTTTAAGTAAAGGAGCCAATCATGAGCTTAACTTTAAGGACTCATTCAATAAATGAATTAAGTTTGAGCTAAGTTTGGTTCATTTAGAGTTATAACTTGTTTCTTCAAGGAATTTATTGGTAAGTCATTAAATTAATATTATTTATATATTTATTTACGATTGTTGAGTAGTTTTAAAGTTATATAATTACGCATTTAAAGAAATAATACATAACAAGTTAACTTGTTAAAAATTTAAAATTGATTTTGTCAAAAATCTAATCTTAAATATATATGAGTCAAAGTTTGAGTTTTATAATATTTAAAATTTGATTCTACTAAGGCCAAATTGACTAGGCAATATGAAGGATATTTAGAATTGGGAGAGCTAATTTAGTTGGTTAAAACCTACTAATATTTGATCTTCCAAAGATGAGAATGCCTTTCAAGTCATATGCTTAATTCTTTTATTAAAGAAAAGGGCAGAAAAGGAAAAAGACATTGAAAGGAAAGGAACAGCTAGCCTACTGCCAAAGTGGGTGGGGGCCTATAGAGATATGTCCTAAGCACTTGGCATGACAACTCCTGTATGTTGTGCATGATTGAGGGCCACAAGTGGCATCATTGGGTGTAGAAAATGTCAAGTACCTGAGTGAGTCAAGATAAACTAACGGGTTAGTCAATATTTGATATGGCATATCAACTTAAGCTAGGCAACCAGGCTCAAGCTTGGGATAGTTGGCAATGGCAGCATGATGGTGATGCAAGGACCGAGATTGAAAGGCCAATGTGGGAGCCTGAGCAGACTGGACTAGGTCGTAACCCATTTAGCTGAGGCTTGACCAAAGACAAAAGTCAAGGCAGCAAGGCACAAGAGGCCTAAGACAAAAATGCTAGACCTGCAAAAGTATGTTTGAGAGTCAAAAGGCGCCTCAGGACAATGGAACAAGATCAGTTGAGAATTATGGATGCGGTTGAGCAATTGGCGGCTAGTTTAAATTCAAATCTAAAATACCAAAGAAACAAGAGGGCCAAAGATTTGAATAGGGTGTTTGAATTAGATCACATTGTATCTATTAGCAAGGGGTTGATTAAGCTGTATGCCTCTATAAATAAGGGTATGCCAAGAAGACTGAGAGCATGAGAGTTGCAAGGTTTCAAAGCATTATAACCATAGCATAGGAGAGTAAGTCTTTTATGCTCCTTGTGTACTTTCTATCAAGTAAATAAAGTAGCAAAGTTAAAACTTGATCCCACAAGCATCTATGTCAGCATGGTTTTTGCGGGGCAATTCGAGGCAAAATTCACTTAGCACACACCCACACTTGGGCATGGTTGAAGGAAACACGAGTGTTGGTGAGTAAGAGCAAGGCTTACAAGTCATCCCCGAGTAACTTGGCTAGTTACCTTAAGACAAAAAATCTGACAATTAAGCTTTCACACTAGCCAAAAAGTAACATATGACCTCTCTCTTGCCCTTACCTCATGTCATGGGTGCTTATTTTAACCTTTTTAACTTGTGTGACTCTTAGGCGTTTCACCCCTAAATAAGTTTAACTCAATTCACCACACTTAAAAAGTAAAGAGAGAAGTTTTAATCTTAGTTACTTCTAAGGTGTGATTTCATATATAAGTAAGGGGAATGTCCTTATATAGGTATAGCTAGTGCAATAAATAATATTTATCAATTATATGTAATAAATACAACAATCAACTGTCAACTACTTGTCCTATACATACAAGAGTTTTAGAATTATCCGATAATTTATTAGTTTAAACATATATTATTCAAGTGATCCATGTCATTTTCCTCCACACATTTTGCTAAAATTCTTGTCAACATCTATTGCATCAAATGTCTCAATGTGCTTTTGGAATTGTATAATGTTTCAGTACATTTGCAACTTGCTTCAGTCATAAGCAAGCCCTTCCATCACACTAAGTACTCACATCTAGGCCTGCGATACCTCTTTCACACCACCCTCTTAGCTATGATATGATCTACCGGTCATATGAGGTTCTTAAATTCATAGATGTGCATTGTGACTCTCCACAATTAGGGCCTTCCTTTCCCTTGTGCACATTGCAAATTGCGTAAAAGTTGCAACTTGGTAAGCATAAAGTTTCCTATTTAGAACTCAAGGTATCGCCACTTTATCAGCTTGGCAACCTTTTTGCAAACAAGCCCTAGCCATGTCTGCCTCCTCTTGCCAAGATTTGAAGAACTTATATATTATTTGCCTATCGCCTTTTTTAACCAGTTACAACAATGCTAAAATATAAGAGGCTATTATGCTAATCACTATATCAAAGGGACTCTTACCTGTAGGCTCATTCTTATAGAGGTTTAAAAAGAATTGAGCTACATCAAGCAACTTAGTCTATAATCTTGCCTTGTAAAACTTATGTAATGCTTCAAATATATCTCCGGGAGTGCATTCCCCTTTCCATTTGGCCATCAATTAAGGGATGTGAATTGTTGGACATATTTAACTTTGAACCCATGAAGTTGAATATTTTCGTTCACAACTTACCAATGAAACGAGAGCCCCTTCCAACTACAATGGCCCTTGGAACAGCTTAACATTTTACCACATGCTTTATGAAAAGCTAGTTGCCTCTTTACTTGAGCAATCATTGGATACAACCAAGAAGTGTCATACTTGGAAAATCTGTCTACCATGACCATGATAGTCTAGCACCCCTCTAACTTGGCTAGGTTGACAGTGAAATCCATTAAGACACTCTCCCATGGTCTCTAAGTTATAGGCAAAGATTTCAACAAGTTAGCTAATTGTACTTTACTAAATCTTATATTACTGGCACACATGGCACATTTTAATACAAGCTTCCACATTATTTTTCAAAGCCAGTAATATCGCTCCTCCACAAGTGCCATAGTAGGATGCATGCTTAGGTGGCCTACACATTTAGATTTATGACATTCCTTCAGAATTTCATGCCCCAAGTTCTCAAGGTGAGGTACATTCAAGCACTATAACTAGGTGTAAAACAACTCTCTTCCACACCAGATCTATCATGTCTTAGCATCCCATGCATTCTCAAGAAAGCTTTTGGTGGAAGCATCATATTCTAGGCCCTCCTTGATTTTGTCTATCAACATAAACTCCAAAAGGCTAATGGCAATAAACTTAGACTTCTGGCTAAGTGCATAAGCAACTGAATTAGTGTTGCTAAGCTTATATTATAGCACATAATCAAACTTAACTAAGAAGTATTGCCAACAAGTTTGCTCAGGAGAAAGCTTCTTTTGGGTCTAAAAATGACTCATTGCCACACTATTGGTCTACCCCACAAATCTAAAACACCACAGATATTGTCTCTAAGTGTGAAGACAATGAACAAAAACCATTATCTTCTTCTCTTGAACTGCGTATCTCCTCTTTGTTTCCTTTAATTTCCTAGATTCTATGGCCATCAAATATCCATGTCACATAAGAATACCTCTAATGGTAAAATCTAAAACACCTATCTCCACCTCTAAAGGCTTCAAATAATCAAGTAGCTCAAGTAAGGTTGCTCGATTATAGCCTCTTTTAGCATCTCAAAGTTTGTTTGGCACCCATTATTCCATTCTCATGCCTTGCGCTCCTTCAACAATTCCATGAGTGGCGTTGTGATTCAAAACTAACAGTGCACAAACGTTTTATAGTAATTAGCCAATCCAAAGAATGATCTTAGCACTGTCACCTTGGTTAGAACCTCCAATTCTACTATAGTTCAAATTTGAGCCTCATTCACGTGAATTTAATGGCCTTCCACAAGATGGCCAAGAAAAGGCTCTTCTTGTTAGGCAAAGGTATGCTTCTCCTTCTTCACAAACAAGTGGTTTTTGCCTTAGCATCTCAAACACTTGTTTTAAATGCTTGCTATAATTTTCAAGCGTCCAACTATATATTAAAATGTCATCAAGGTAGGCCACAACAAATTTTTCTAGGAATTCATAAAGTACCTTATTCATTAATGTGCAGGACACATTTATTGCATTTGTCAAGCCATCATGACAAGGAACTCATAGGAACCATAGCTTGTCGCAGAAGTAGTCTTTGACTCATCACCTTTGGCAATTTGAACTTCCAATATCCCAATCTCAACCTAGCTTGATAAACAATCTAACACCACCAAATTGAACAAATAGGTCAGCAATAAAATAAATTAGATACTTGTTCTTGACAATGAGCTTGTTTAAGCCTGATAGTTTATGCACATCCATAATAACCCACCATGTTTCTTCTAAAGCATTATCGGTGCATTATATAGAGACTTAAAATGTTTAATACAATCGACATCAAGTAAATATTTGAGTTACTTCGTTAACTCATCAAGTTTAGGGGATATTCAGTAAGGTGCCATCATAGCAGTTTGGCACTCAAACTACTCAATTTAGTGGTCCAACTCTCTCTCAAGTGGAAGCTCCTTAGGCAGCTTAGAAGACATGACATCTTGGAACTTGTCCAACGCATGACTTATCTCCTCTGGCGCCTCCCGTTGTTACCATCATCCTCTAGCTTTAATGCTACCAAGAAGATTTTGTTCCCCTCTTTCACACCCTTAAAGAGCTTTATTGTACAAAATATCTTTTCGTCTTGACATATTTCGTTCCTCAATAGCACCACACATTGGCACTAAGCATTAAGAATGCATATGTAATTTGCAAAAGGAATGACAGTGGCGTTAACTAATCAAAGAAGTCAATTCCAATAACAACATCATAATTGTCTAGGAGGATTAACTCAAGTGTGGCTTTGTCCTTTATTGGCCAAGGCATGCCTCTGTATTCATTACAATGCCATGAGTAGGGATTTTCTTAGATTTCACCATCTTGAGCATGCCAACTCCCTTTTCTATATGAAGCCCCAACTTATTTGCAACCTCATTGGAGATAACAAAAAATAGTGGCACTAGTGTCCACCAAGACACTAAACTTCTAGCCCGCATTCCGCATATCAGCAAATAAAAGGCTCTAGTGCTCGCATAACTTATTCATAGTGAGGGAGTTAAGGATCTTTAGCGAATCCAACCACTTCTTCCTTTATTGTCTTCCAATGCCATAACAGTAAGCTTCCTTAGGACAAAGTGATCACAAGCCTTATGAAATCCGTCATAGCAAAAGTAGCTCAAGTGACAATATTCTTATTCCTCATTGCCCATATCCCTTGGCTTGAGTGGCTTGCCTCCACCCTTTTAGTAAAGTTTTTCCCTGCCCTCTCCTTCCCCCCCCCCCCAACTAGATTTTTTTTTCCATCTCCCTTGGCATATAAAATCTTTGCCCTTGGACTTGGATGGAGTAGACTTGTCTTTTTATAGCATGGACTTTCCCTTAATTTGAAATCAGTAAAGGACTTTCCCTCAATTTGAAATCACTAAAGGACTTCACCACCATTTTGGCTATGGATAGATCCTGTAAAACCCCAAAATATGGGGATATTAAAAATAAATTGATAATTGGGATAATTGAAAGAAATAAGAAGTTAGGAGAGTCAATTGAAAAATTTAGGGGTTAAAGTGAATAAAACAGAATTTTTGGGGTTTGAACACAAAATCCTAAGGATATATTTGGGTTTTGGAGGGGAATTTAGTTTTAAATTAATTATGAGTTATATGAATTCCTAAAATAAGAATTTTATTATTTTTAGATCAACTGTTCGACTCTCTATGAGCCGTACGACTGCACTCAGAGTTCGCGATTCTTCAATACAGTGAGTAGTAATGCATATTTATATGAGTTGTTGTTTCCATATCTGCTAAATGTTGAGTTTTACATGAACTATTTTATAAATTCAGTTATTTTGAAACTAGAATTTAAATTTGTTATAAAAGTTTACAAGGGATGTATATGTCATTTTTTGATTTGTTGGAAAGTTTTCCTGAATGATTTTTGTTCTGATATTTTTGAACATGTGAAAATCTATGAATGGTTTTTGTTAAACTTTGAAAATTTATTTTAAAGAATGTCGAACAGTTGAACACAGTAATTAATGGTAGTAGGCATTAAACTAAGTACACCTTAGATTGTATCCCCAACTATAAGGGTGGTGCTAAACTTATATATGGAGCTAAAATGGAAATCTATTATATGTATATATGTATATGGGTATACAAGGATGCCATCCTCCATTCTATTATATATATAACTATTCAATTCTTTGTTATGAACTCCTAAACTGGTAAAAGTTTAAAATTTTATTTTATTTTATTATGAAAAGTATTTGATATATGTCCCTTGTGCATATAAATATGTATTATTATTCACTATGTCGATAAACTCATCTCTTTATTTTTCAGACTCAAGTTTGACTTTACCGATAGATCCAACTGTATAAGAGGGTTCTGTTGGGCTTGATTTCCGTGATTCCAGCTGATATGGTTTTAGTGTACCAGTCAATTCTTGTTTCTTTTCTAATGCATTATTTTGTTTTAGTTAGCTCTGCGATCACAAATAGGATTTGCGTTTAAAGATTTTCAGATGTTGATAATTGTATTAAATTTTTAAAAGTTTGTATCAGACTTTGGATATTGTATTAAGTTAAGTTTTATTTTGCTCTATTATACTTTCGAGCATGAGAGGCTTGCGGGATTGGGATTATCTTAACCATAGCGCTGGTCACGAATTCAACTTCTGAGTCGTACAGATCTGACTTCTGGGTCATGACAGATCTTGCACCCCATGCCTCTCTAACTCAAGCCTCACCCATAGCTTGAGCCATCTATGAATTGAAAGAAAGCATTATCAGCATATGTGCTCTAGATTTGTAGCATCAACTAGGAGAACTCCCTTACATACTCTGTAATGACCCTAGTTTTCTTTTTATAATTTTGGAAAATTTTAATTAGTGGGCTTAGGGGCGTGTTGGAACAAATCAAAATACTTGGGGGTGTTGGTGTAAAACAAGGATGAATTGGGGACTAATTTGGAAGTTAGGGGGAGTCATTTGAAAGAAAACAAAATTGAGCAGGCCAAATTGTGACAGGGGGAAAGGACCTTTAGCCAGAAGTCAGCCAAAGGTTTTCGAAGAAAATTTGCTCCAATGGGAATAAGGCAGCCTTTAAAACTTGGGTAATTGGCGTGGATGAGAAACGAGCTAGGGAGTGTAATTAATTTGAGTATTTTGAGTGCAAAAGTGAGAACTGAAGCTGGGGAAGGCTAGCGGCATCCGATGGAAACTTCTGGAAAAATTTTGAGTTTTTAAGCAAAATATCTCCAATAAAAGGTTGATAATCAACTTGGGGGTCTTGAAATCCTAGTTTGGGAGCTTCGATTTAGCCAAGTAAACTTGAATTTTCAAATTTTGGGGTTTAAGGGGGGTTCAGGTGTGTTACAGGAACCCGGGTCTGCGACCTAGGTTTCCAGGTGAGGATGATAGACCCAGATGGTATCCAGGTTTGACCTGTGTTGATTGGGCCAGTTCGGCCTAATTTGGTTTGACTCGGCCGTTTCAGGCCTCAAACCGGTCAAAACTAGGGAGATTTGACCGGTTCCTAGTTCAACAGATTATGAGGAATTGGTTTGAGCAGGAATTGGGCATTGAACCGTCCCAGTTCACGTAGATTTCTGGGGATTAGTGGGTAAACCAGCTAATTCTAGTGGGTTGGAGCCTAGTTCAGGGACATTTGGACCCGATTCAATGTGTTTCTGTGGGGGTTTTGGCCAGTTCAGTCCGATTTTGTGTAGATTGTGATATAGTATTCCGGCGCTATGTGCCTTTTGTAATTCTGATTTTGGTTCTGGTATGGAATTCTAGTACGATATGTGATATGGTGTTCTAGCACTATGTGTCTCCTATGATTCTGGTTTTGGTTCTAGCACAGGATCCTGGTACGATACATGATATCTGATACATGATTAGATTGCTTCTGACTTGAGATAGGTGATACATTCTGATACTTCAACAGGTGTTTGATTTCTGATTCTAACGGTGTATATATAAAATATGTGTTACTTGAGACAAATGTGGTTTTCCGTATGCTATGCTATTATTTATTAATGGATATGATATTTGTGCATAAATGTTTGTGATTCATATTCCTATATGTCTAGAGTTGTACTATCATTCACTGAATTTATACTCACCCCTTTTCCCCCCACTTTCATTCCAATCTACAGCGGTAGCTTCAATGATCGATCTCGTCCACCATTGTATTGATTTTGATGTAGGGGCATGTTTATATATTTCAATTTTTATACTCTAGTGGCTCCATGTATCTCTCACACGCATTTTAGATTTGTACATATATTAGTGGTTATTTTGAAATCACGCTCTTTTTTTGTTGATATGGTTTGAGACTTATTAGGGTTGGCAAGCTACTTTAGTGTTGGTCACACTCCCTTCTACTCTAAGTGGAAGGAAGTTTCACATATGCATCCCTTTTCACATATGGTGGGTAGAAGTTTAGCCATGAAATCTTCCCATGTCGAGATGGCCTCTCTTCCACACTATCACTCCTGCATCATCATGGTGACACATAATTAGGAAGGTAAGAAGAAGCAATGTTTACCTTATATTCTTCATTTTGAATCCTAGTATTCCAAAAGTATTGTTCCATAGACTATAAAAAATTATCTACGTAGTTAATCTCTCAAGATCCACTGTACTTTTTAGGCCTCAGAGTGTTAGGTCGTGGAGTAGATTGCAACACCTTTGTCCTGCCCATCATAGCACTTGACAAGGCATTCAACTTAGCGTTAAATGCATCAATTTCAATACCATAGCCGACATCCCACTATGCACAGATACCACTTAGCTTCAAGGCTTCCAAACCACGTATTGAGGTCGTTTGCTATGGAATTAAGGGCACCTACATCTTTCCTCGAAGATCATTTATTCCAAATTCGATCTTACTAATGCTTGTGGATGTATCCTCTCTATAGCATCTCAAACTTACCCCGTAGCCAAGTGAAGCTTTTTCAATCTAGCCTACACCTTGGACAATACATCCTTGGATGACTCACGTGTCTCCATATCCTTCCGACATTACTGACTCTCATCATGTGTAACATTAGATAAGTTGTTGCCAGCCATTATCCCCAACTGACTAGGCTCTAATACCAACTGTTATGGGACTTTCCTTCTAGCGTTCACAATTCATGCAGCACTTAGAACTTTTATACGAAGTAACCTTCAGTCAACTCACCATATTTAGAGAGAGAAAATAGAGAAAGAAGCTCTTATCTTGTTTCACTTTAAAATGTAATTTCTTTACAAATGAGGGAGAATGTTCTTTATGTAAGTACATATAAGGACAATACAATAAATGATATTAATCAACTATTGCAATAAACGGTATCTACCAAGTATTTGTAATAAATACAATAACCAATTATAAACTACCATGTATTTGCATTACATACAAGAGTTTTAAAGTTGTCAAATAATCTGTCAATTTTAGGCTACATCATTTTAAAAAAAAATCGCCAAATAGAAATTTTAAGTCCCATAATTTTAAAAATTATGAAAATATTAAATAACTTCGTTTTTTAATGATATCTTTATAGCTTAAACTGTTTGGCATGATTGTCATACTAGGGCCCTTTTAACCTTTCTCGTTCAATCAGGACATGTTATGAGAGAGAAAGAGAGAGGGCAACTGCGGCCACAAGTGGTGTCAAATAAAAGAAGGAACCTCTCTGGTATAAAAATGATAAGAAAAAATAAAAATAAAACAAATATAACTAAATTAAATGAAAAAAGAAGAAAAGGACGAAGAGAATGGTGTGATTGATTTATGCAAATGTTGTGGTTGTGATTGAGGGTGGATTTTGTTTGGACATGTAAGGGATATCAATATACTAGAACCGTCAATTGGTATCCTTCATAATTTCCAAGCTTCAACAAAAGCCACTTATCCCTCTCCTTCGTTACCAGTCTACAACAAAAACATCAATGTCCATGTATGTATAGTACGGTATAAGTCTCTTTTTGTAGTGGTCCAAAACAAAAATTTCGATATCCACACATGTATAGTACAATGTAAGCTCCATCTCACTAAGTGATAAAATAGTACTACCCTGAAAAGTAACATTAGATAAATCTCCTTGCATGACCTTTGCTTAGCCTTATTCGGACCTATCAAAATTATTTAAGCAATTGTTTGGCATAACAATAAATTTTAAAATTTTTACTGTTAATTTTTAAACTTTAGAAAATATTTAATATCTCCAAAATTTTAAATATTTATCATTTTATCATGTTTGGAAACATATAATACTAGTCAAATAATTTTTAAAATTATTTTGATTTTTAATAATGCTTCAGGTTTAATTTATCAGTAGTCTCTGATTTATGTATTTTTCACTTTGATAAATTATGGGATATAGAGACCTGAATCTTTTAAACGTTTTGTGGTTATTGGCTCCTAATTTATTTGGCAAAGAAGGTGGGTTTAAAAGTTCAAAACTCTGATTATTAAGTATTTTTTTTTAATACAACTCATTATAAAATTTTCATTTGTATTGTAGGAAAAAACTTAGAGAGAGAAAGATGAAAATATTTTTGAGAGAAAAAATTTAGAGAGAGAAAGTTGAAAATATAAAAAAATTAGATAGGAAATTTAAAAAGTTTACAGAGGAAATTTCAAAAATATGTGAAAAGAAAATTTTAGAGAGAGAATAAAAAAAACTACAGAGAGAATATATTAGAGAAAGAAAATTCAAAAAAAAATATTAGAGAGAGAAAGTTGAAAAAATTTATAAAGGAAAAATTCTAGAGAGACAGAGAGTTGAAAAAACTTAGATAGGGAAATTTTAGAGGGAGAAAGTTTAAAACATTAGAGGCAGAATATTATAGGGATAAAGTTGAAAAAAGTTAGAGAGAGCAATTGAAAAATTAAAAAAACATATATAGAAAGAAAATTTCTGAGAGAGAAAGCTTACAAAGAAAAAATTTTAGTGAAAAATTTTTTAAAAATATATATAGAGAGAGAAATTTTTTTAAAAAAAAAGTGAGAGAAAGTGACTAAATTTTAGAGAGAATTAAAAAATTTAAGGATTGAAATTTTTAAAATAAAAAATTGAATACAAGTGTCAACTAAGCTGTTAACTTTTAGGTTAACTAATTATTTGTGCTGTCACACAGGTTGTAAAAACTTCAAATTTAAGTTATTTAGATTCCGATGCTTAAAAATTTAAATTTTATAAGCCGGAAGTTACCAAACACCCCCCAAATTCCAAGACAAGATGATAAAATCTGGCATTGTAAGATGACATCTGATAATAACAATCGGGTAATATAATAAAATTTACTTGGATTCTCCGTTCCCAATTTTGTCTCATTCGATTATAAATTTAAATGAAGTGGGATTAAAAAATAGAGAGAAACATTTAAGAAAATTATAAAAAGAAAATTTAAGGAGAAAAATTCAAAAAAATTTAAACAGAGAAATTTATAAAATTATACAGAGCATAAGCTAAAAAAAATTATAGAGAAAAAAAATTAAAGAAAAAGATGAAAAAAATATTAGAGAGAGAAAGTGAGAAAAATTAGACAGATTTTGGAGAGAAAGTTGAAAAAAATTTAGAGAGAGAAATCTTAAAAAACTATAGAGGAAAAATATCTGAGAAAGAAAGTTGAAAAATATTAGAGAGAGAAAGTTAAAAAATATAGAGAGAGAATATTTATAGAGAGAAAGTTGAAAAAATTTAGAGAGCAAAAAATGAAAAAAAAAATATAGAAAGAAATTTTAGAAAGAGATTTGAATTAAAAAATAAAAGAAATGTTAGAGAGAGAGGAAAAAAATTTAGAGAGAAAGTTGTAAAAATTTAGAGGGAAAAAGTTAAAAACTTATAAAAATAAAGATAAATTTTTAAAAAATATAGACAGAAATTCAAAAATATTATAGGAAAAGTAATAAAAATTTAGAGAAAGACCAAGAGAATTAAAACATTTAAGGATATAAAAATTTTAAAGAAATAAAATTGAACATAAAACTTCAAAAGATGATAAGTCAGAAGTACAAACACTTGGCAAAATTTTGGCCATGTAAGATGACAATATTTGATTTAAGATGAAGACTACCGTACCCTCCCCTTTGGGGAGGGTACGGTGCCCACCCCTCTCACAAGGGGTGGGCCCCACTGCCGGGGCCCCCTGTATTGGGAGGGGGCCCCACAGCCAAATTTTACAATCCCCCCCTCATAGAAGGGGGGGATTGTACCCGGTGCCCTCCCTTTGGGGAGGGCACCGGAGCGTTCACCTTGATTAAAAGAGCGAGAAGATTGCTGGAGAAGCGTCGGAGAAAATGAGCCCGAAAAGAAGGGTCAAAGAAGGAGGGAGAAGAGTGCTAGAGACGTATCGCTAAAAGAAGGACAAGTGAGATTTGGGAGATTAACAGTTCAGCCAAATGAAGAGCTTGATTTGATTTAGAGTTGGACGTTTTTCAACGGACAACTCTCTCAAAAATGTCGTCGAAAAATCCCCCCTAGTCCCAAGTCTGAAATTCGAAAAGTCATCCAAATTTTTGACGGGTATAAATTTTCCAATCATCATCGTCTGTCAAAACTTTATTTTTCTAAAAAAATTATTTTTTGGCCTATCATAGATTTTATTTTTTTCAAAAAAAATTAATTTTCTGACAAATATTGTCAGTCAAAAATTTTATTTGAAAAAAATTATTTTTATTATTTTTATCAAAAATTTTATTTTTAAAAGTGAAAATTTTATTTTTCTGATAGAGCGCTCTATTCCCACCATTTTTTCAACCAAATTGAGAATTTGACAAACAAAAGGACCAATCGAACACCTTTCAAGCTAAAGATCAAAACCAAGAACCAAATAAACCAGCACAACCAAAGAAAAATTGGAGTTAACCAGGGAAATGTGAAACAAAAATAGAGCAAACCACCCAAAAACCTAGGCTGCAATATATCAGGAACAACAACCTAGTATCCTATTATTTGTTAAATTTGAACTATTAAGTCAAAATATTTATATTCAAATTAGGCATTATTAATTTCTAAACCCATACAAGCACCCTAACAAATGTAAAGATCTCTTGCTTGAGCTTTCTATACTTCTTTGAAATAGAATATGTTTGGTTTGCCTTTTTTTATTATTTATTTTTAATGATAACAGAAAATTAGGTGGGGAATGCATTTGATTTGCAATTTTTTGTTTTCATTGAAAATATTTTCTAGAAAATTAGCTGAAAATTAAAAATTATAAAAAAAAATCATTTTCAGTGTTTCATTTAAAAAATTTAGAAATAAAAAAACATGTACTAAAAATTTGAAACCATTTTCTTAAAAAAAAGAAATAAAAATTAAACCAAATATATTTCCTAAAATTTGAAAACCTAAAAATAAAAATCAATTTTTAGAGAATAGAAATAGAAAATAAAAATAAAAATATTTTCTGAAACCAAACAGCACTGTCCTCAACTTTTATACATACACCCTCCAAACTGATGTTGCTGCTATCTCCGATTGCAGATCATCAAACAAGCAAGTACAAAGCTTACTCCTCCATTGGAAATTTTGCCATTAGTACCCTTAGTTTACGCATAGTTCAATATTCAACAGAGAATTAAAATAACACTAATTAATTGTAATACCCCAAAATTTTGGAGGTCTTATTAGAATTTTTAAAATCTGAAAAAAAAAAGGCCAAGGACTATATTGAACAAGATCAATAGTTCCTGGACCAAATCAAGTAAAATCAAAATTTCAGCATCAAATCGAAAAAATCAGAAATTTCAAGGAACCAATAGCAATTATTCCAAATCACAATCCAGATTTCGTTCCCAGATCCCCTTTCCTGCGATCTAGAAATCTCTTTGATTAATTAGCCAGATCTATCTAATTTGATATCAAATTAAATATCTAACCGTTAATATAAGGCCATAGGACAAAATCCCTTGACTGATTTCACCAAAATACTTTTGAAATATTAGAATTGTTCAAGGAAAAATAGCCAGTGTTTCCGTCATCCTCCTCACCGATGTTACTAGGTATACAACTGCTACAGGGACCGATTTGTTCGATTATCAAAGGCAAGGAGGTTGTTTTACTCAACCGAAGCCAACATGGGTGACAAAAACTTCTTATCGTTGAGCAGGTATGGATTTGCAATTTTGGGGATGAATCGAGTTTAGGAGAAAAGACCCAACTTGGGTCTATGGTGGGTCAGTCCAAAAATTTGGATCTAGATTAGGCATTACGGATCTGGGGCTTGGGCTGTATTATGGGCCTCTGGTCTAAGTAGACCTTTCGGCTAGACAATTTACTAGGTTGGGCTATAGCAAGTAATGGGTTGGCCATTGTAACAACCCAAACTAATTTCAATTTTTGGTTTTTTATAATTTTACATATTTGGTTGTGTTTTAAAATTTATTTGAAAGGAATTTAAGGGGTTTAAGGTGAAGGAAATGATATATGAAAGTTTAGAAACAAGTTGAGTTTTGGTTATTAAAAAAAAAAAAAAATCTTGTAGCGTTACTATAGTAGTACTGTAATGCTGGAGTAAACTATAGCACTACATATTGGTTTTTGGGCACTATAGCATGCCCAAGCGCACTGTAGCACGCTAGGCATTGGAATGTGCGCGCCGTAGCGTGCTAGACCTGGGTTGTGAATTTTTTTAGTATTTTTCTGAAATTTTTAAGGGTTAAAAGTTGAAACGTAGTAGGACAAGGGCAATTTAGTCATTTTACCCTCATCGCTTACTAAATAAACCCTCCACATCATTCTAAGTCTCCCAAATCCCACAAGTATAGAGAAAGAAAGGGGGAAGAAGAGGAAAAGAAAAAAATAGGGAGAAAAAGGTAAAAAAAACTCACTAGATCTCTCACTCATTGGTTTTTTCTTCAATACTTTTACATATTTAGCTTCTACTCCCCATTCTATGGCTTTTAATCGATTTAAAATCTTTATTTGGAGTTGATTTGCATACTGTAGAGAAGGGGCGGATGAATCTCACCTATTGGAAGAAAATGCATGATTTATGTTAATTTTGCTTAAAATATCTCTAGATATTGCTTCTACTCTTTATTCTCTAACTTTTAATCGGTGTAGATTTTATATTTGATTATGTTTGTATGTTGTAGGGAGAGGGAGGTGGGCTTAACCTTACCCATAAGAAATATTGTATGATTTTGGTGGATTTAACTAAAACAGTTTTAGATTTTGCTATGTTCGGTGAATCTATATTTATGAGAGATTTTGTAAATCTTAATCTTGTCATTATAGTTTGGAGAGAGAGAGAGAGAGATAGAAAGAGAGAGCAAGTGGGGATGACATTAGAGTAAAAAGAGAAGTAATGGCATGTTTGTTTGAGCTCAAAAGTTGAGAGAGAATAAGGGCTTTTATTTATGTAACTTAGGGCAAAGGCATGCATTTGCACTTTGTATTAAGGGTGTTATTCTTGCATATATATATATATATATATATCCTATCTATAGAAGAAGAAAACCGAGTTAAGCCAAACCATGAACCAATAGCTTCGAACTACGTCCCCAGACTTCTTACACCAGGTAAGTGACATTTCTCTAATTCTAATTATTTTTCTCAAATATGTTTTATAACCAATTATTGCTTATTTTCAAAACCACGTATATGTTGATACTCGAAATAGAAATAGTCTAGTTATATTCTAAGTTCCAATATACATACCGTGTGTGTGTGTGTGTGTGTGTGAATTTCATAATTTTTTATGAGTTTATGATATTTTGGTGCTTCGACACCAAGACTATGATATCGAGCAGTCACATGGGATATGTGGCAATTTTACTTGCATGACATGATATGTATATTACTATTTCCTCATAGAGAAGGGGACTAGATGCCACAAACTGTGTCAGTTTAACCGAGAAATTTACGACAATTCTCAAAGCAGACTACACAATATAGTAGTACCTGAAATGTTGTGTGTGTTTTGACCCGGTGAAGGCCTAGATTTTGTATTATGCTTTCATTGCCCTCAGACGCATCATTTTTATTTATGCACATCCAACCAAACCATGCACATGAATATGCACTATGATAATGTTTATATACTCTTTATGACTTTTAATGATTTTCTATGATACCTTTATAAGCTATGTTTATGATCTCTCATGTATTATGATTTGATATCATGATAAAAACTTAGTTTTTATATTTCTGATTATTGTTATACATCTTAGTATGAAACTCCATTAGATTGAATCTATGATTGTAATAACTACAAAACCTAATTATTTCCACTAGAATTATTTATATGTCATTCACTAAGATGTTAGTCTCATCCCTCTTTTCCCTTTGCAAATTTTGAAACTTTTAGATAAGATCTCAGAGTTCACCTACTTGTACTCTTTTTGTGGCACTTGTTAGCACCCGGTCAGGTCAAACTCCAAGATTATATTTTGCTTGTATTTACTTTTGTAGGGAGATAGGTGGAGGAAGTTTTGTGTTAGACAATTGTAAATGATTGTATAGATTCTAAATATTTTGTCATTTGGTGATATTCAATTAGTTATGTTCTAGAAATTATGTGATGGTTAAGCATGATATGTCTGTTAAATGGATGTTAAATGTTGGATAAAAGTTTTACTATAGGATGAGGTAATGTGTTTAGTCATGTGTTGTTTTGTTTTGGTAAAGTGATATGTTGATATGTATTTAAGTTGGACAAGTATCTTAACACGGGTTTTATACGACTGAGTATAGTAGGGGTTTCGATAGCTGACATGCTGCCAGACTTCAATCTAGTAGTGTGTTGCTTACTGCCTCACTGTCACGCCTAGCTCAATTAGAGGGGGTGGGGTGTGACAACCATTCTGTTTGGGACTGGGTTTTCTATTTTGGGCCAGACAAGTTTAGACTAGCTTAGTGAATTTTGGGTTACAGGTTAAGTAATAAAAGCTAGATCCTAGATCTAGATTAGAGATAATAATAAAATAAATAAATTCGGTAGAAAATGGAAAATGGTTTCTTCATAGGGATTCCAACCAGTTCACCTTCGTTTCAAAGCAACATAAATTGGATAAATGATTAAACTAACCAGTTCAATGTTGGTTTAGTGAAAATACCACTATTTTAGGCTTGGTTAAAATCAGTCGATTCAACATATAAATGACCGGTTCAGTGACTTTTAAGATCGGTTCAGTGTTTTTTAGACTAGTTCAAGGCCAGTTCAATGTGATAAAGATTGATATACAACTAGTTTAGTGATTTAAAAGCCGATTCATAGCTAGTTCAACCTCTTATGGCTGGTTCATGGCCAGTTCAGTCCTCTAGTGGTCAATTCATGACTAGTTTAGTACATTAAATGATAATTTTGAGTTCAAACAAATTGGTTTTTTTTGTTTTATGAGATTGGTTCATGAATTTGGTACTCGATTTATGGCTTATTTGGCTGGTTCGAGACTTTAGTGGCTTTGTATGGATCCGGACACAAAAATTTAGAACTTTATTTGATTCCTTGATTAGAAAATTTTATTTATATGATTCTTGGATACATTAAAAGTATAAATTGAAATATTTTATTATTTTATGATTTTAGATTGTTCATACAATATTTGTTGAGCTCATGTTATTATAGATTAGATTTATCAGTTTTTGTCGTTTTTGTGAGTAATAATGTGCATTTATGAGCATTTTACTGTTTTTCCATATCTGTTATAAAAATCTGATTTTATATGACATATTTGATTTCTAAAAATTTGATTAAATCTAATTTTATGTGATGTATCTAATTTCTGAAATTTTGATAAATTCCTTTTATAAAAGTGAAACAAGGGACATGTATAGAATTTTTGAAATTGTTTGGAAAGAAATATTTGTTAATTATGTTTGACTTTGTACATGGAAAATTATGTTAACTGTTTTTGTTTAATTCTGAAAAATTCTATTAAATGGTTTCCGTTTATTCTGAAAATGAAAAGTTTTGTTAAACTACTATGTTATTTATGGAAAAACTATTTTAAGGGAGTTTCAAATTCTAAAATACTGCAGTGAACAACAATAAGTGTTAGACTGAGTGCACTCTATAAGAATTCCCATTTAGCAGGGGTGATGGTGTTAAACTCTCGTGTTGAGCCGACATGGGAGATTTGTATATTTATATGTGTATATGTGTATATAGGCATGCGAGGATGCCACCTTGTGATTTCTATTTATTGATATTACTGATATGCTGTCATTCTGTATATTGGCATGATTAATACGTTATCGTTTTATTATCTGATAGATTATGTGTTGCTGTTCTGTTATATAGGCATACTGAGTGTCGTCGTTCTATTATTCAACATAATGAGTGTCGCCGTTCTATTATATTGGCAGATGAAATGTTGCCTTTCTGTTATCTGGCAAACTGTGAGTCGCTATTCTGATTTCTTATATATGTTTCGTTTTGGATTATGAGCTCCTCAAAATTCTAATTTTCTAATATATGAAAATGATTTGTTATACTGGAATGTTTTTCTGATATATGTAAATGATTTGTTATACGGTGAAGTCTTTTTGATATTTGTAAATGATTTGTTAAAATGGAAATTTTCTAATAATTGTAAAGATTTTATTACAAGATAAAATTTTCTGACTTTATATGTTATACATGTTTTTTATTCTCATAAATGTATGTTATTATTAACTAAAATTGTCGACTCACTCCTTATTTTTTCCAAATTTGAAACTCAATACTCAATTGGATTCTGCTGCATAGGAGGACTCTTTTATTTTTGTTGCTTCCATTCTAGTTGAAAAGAGTTAGTTTATTTCAGTTTCTGTCAGATTTGTATTCCTGAGTCTGTTAAACAATTCCATTTGATTAAAGATGGGTTCCTGCAAATATATTGACAGTTTGAGTAAGTTTTTGGATTAGATGTTATTTTTTTATTTGACATGAAATTTTTATTCAGATATATGTTTAGTTATATGTTATATTTGTGGGGTAGGAATTTATTCCAACCCTTGCATCGGTCACAGATCCACTTTTCTGAGTCTTGACATTAATCACATTATACATACATATATATATATATGTGTGTGTGTGTGTAATCACTCCTGATTAAATCCACGTGTCACCTTAATTCTACTGGCAGCCAACATAGGAGTGAGTTAATTAGAGACAATCGGTATGTCTCATTTGATTAATTTAGTTGAATAAGCCAGAAAAGTTGACGTTAGCGGGACGATTAAATTGGTATCTCTCTATTTATTAATTTAGTTGAATAAGCCACAAAAGTTGTCGCCAGCGGGACGATTAAATTAGTAGAGATGTGGCATCAGTTCTATTTATAGTAAAGGGTGTGTTGGTTTTTAAAAAGTAGAATTTTTTGAGGTTTTATTTATTGGTTTTATGCTATAAGAAATTATCTATTGAGCCTCGTATAGTTGATTTATTTTAGATAAAATAAATTACAAATTTCAAAATTTTTCTTGGTAAAAATAATTTATAAAAATCACAAACATGAATACACATTGCAAACATATATTACAAATATGAAACTAAATAACTCTGTAAGCATTAAGAATTCCATTTTCTAAGAAAAGGTCAATGTTCTTGATTTTCTTCTTACAATTTGACACATTTTTTTATTGGACATAATAAGTCTAGCACATACATTGATAGTAACCAAATAAGCAATATAATTTAAAAAAAAAAATGAGATGAATTTTTTTGTCATATAAGAAAAAAAGTCAATAGCCTAAAGAGACCGTTATGCAAAGAACATCTAAATCTACATAATTTATGAATTATATTTGCAAGAGTTACTATTTTTAAAAAAAAAAAATTACAACTTGTAAAGGTAATTAAAAAAATCCTAAAAGGATAAAAATTAGATATATTTACAAATTTTGTTAAAAAGTGAATTGCCCATTTATTTAAGAAGTAATATTTGCAAGCATAGAATAAATTTCTTTGGATAAGGTTAAATTGGAATTTTAATTAAAATATTGAAAATATATTTGTATAATAAAAATTTTCAAATTATTTACAGTTATATTATTAGTTATAAGCAATAGGAGTTTGGGTTTAGTTTTTTTGAACTGAAATTAAGGGAAAATAGTTTTATTCTAAAATAAAAATTCCAAATAAGTAAAATCACTTTCCATTAATTAGAAGCTGAAACGGCTTAAAATCAACCCTCACAAATAAGCATTTAGAATACACCTATTTCTAAATTTGTATTTTAAATAAAAATATATTCAAAATTATGCTTGACCCCAACAAAAACTGTCAATAGGTTGGATTCGGGTCAGATCAATCGAATCCATCTATTATACCATATATAAATCTAACCTAAAATCTTATAATACCTAATATGTGTTTAATACTATTATATCCAAATCCAAATAAAATTTGATATTGGACACAAAGATCCTAATCTTAATTATTAAATTATCATATATTTATTATTTTTATTTTAAAAAAAATAATTCAAAACTAAAATAAGAAATTCTTAAAAAATAAGCTAACAAATAATTTTAGAGTTTAGAAATATAATACAATTATATTTGATTCACTACAAATGTTACATTTGAGATTGATTTATTGGTAATATATAACAATTATGTTTAATCTATTTCATCTTTATTTTTTAAAAAAATAAAAATACATTTCTAATTCTAATTTTAGAATAAAATAATTTTGTAATTATGATACGATAAATCAAGTTTATATAATAATATATATAACATTATATCATATTATAATATCATATTTAATTATTTATAAACAATATATATACATACATATATATACGTAATATACAATATTATTTAATATATTATAACATGTGTGTATATATATTCAGATTCGGATTTTTAACATATCAAATTAGACAAAATTTATATTTACTCTATTTATTTCGGATTATGAACTTTATAATCAAATTATATCCATCAAATTTTTTATTAGTTAAAGATTCTAAATAATCCGATCAGATTCAGATTAAAATCCACTCTATTGAGAATCCTAACCCTAACTAGAGAAATTGTCTCACCTTTCTTTAGAGTTAATTTGACCCCCAAATTTAAGAACCTTTTATTTGAACTTTGAAACTCAAAAACTTATATTTTGACCGCGGAATTAACTCCAAAAAATTATATATAAACCCATTTCTTAAAAAAAAATATGGAACGGCAGTTGAAATTAGTGGCTATTTTTAAAATTACTTATACACCCTGTATTTAAAAAAAAGAATCATTCAGTGAGACATGTGCCCTATTAATTGCCCGATATTGGAAATACCTCAGATAAAAAGCCGGACAAGCCAAACAAATATATAAAAAGCTGCAAAAGAAAAGTTATTGAAAGAGTTTGATATTGACATTAGGAACTAGAGTTCAACTGTTCTTCTTGTCTTGTATAAACCCTAATAATCAACTTGATGATAAATCTAAACAAGTGATTAGAGAAAATTCACAAGTTCATGTTAGATTCTTCGTGTCCGTTTGTTTTTTAACGTTTTTGTTGGCACATCACGAGAAACCCAAAGATTTTAAACTTGTTTTGGACGAACTTGTTTATGTCATTGCATGCGTTCAACACAACCTTGGACCTATTTTAAAACATTAATAAATTGATAGCCATATGCAATGGGGACACCCTAAAAGTGTGTTTGTTTTTATGTATTTTTCTGTTCTTTTTAAAATATTCATAAATTGGTAGCCATAGAAAATGGGAATGCCCTACAAGTATTTTGTGCTTGTTTGTTATGTTGTCTTTAGTTTTTTTTAACAAGTATTCTCGGCCATTTAACGGTTTGAAACTGATTCTATTCAGAGTGCGTGGTTGTCTCTTCTTAAATGTGTTTTTTCACGAAATCGAACTCAATTTGTTTTTCTTGAATGTATTTTTTATATTTAAAATATTTTCAGAGAATTTTTTAATTTTAAAGGATCATGTTTTCCTAAAATTTCTTCAAAATAGTTTTTCAACACGGTTCTCCAATTTTTGGAAGCATTTTCAAATGAAAGGAGCATTGTTTCTTTGAAAAATTTATGTATTTTTAAATTAATTTCCTGTATGATATAGAAAATTTAAAGAAAACGAACCAGAACTTTTTAAAAGCAAAGTACACCACAATACTATATGGCAATCTATATACATACATATATATATATATATATATATTAAAACTAATCTAACTTTTCTATCATTATCAATTCACAAAATTATCATTTGTCTACCCTAATAATTATCATATGCAAATAATGCAATGTATAATTTTTGTCACATTAAATTTATACATGTTTAAATATTCCATATTATACTTTATCTTTAGTAAAAAAAAACATGACTTTTGCTTAATTTTATATTCCGTGCGGCGCACGACTACAGTGCTAGTGCCTTTATTTCCAAGAAAAATAGGAGTTGAATAGATTTGAGTTCTTTCATTGTCGGGGTCTATAAAAAAACGTACGCAACTCAAGGGTATAATCTATTAATTTCTTTGTATTTTAGCTCAGGTAGGGAAAAGTACCGAATCAGGCACCAGCTTTTTTGGCTCAAGACTGACCTTTGTTTTTTATTGTTTATAGAAAATGCACGTAACATAAGCAACCTATCCAACCCATTTTTAAACAATTAATTTCTTTCTTTTGTCTCTTAATCTCCGGGTTAAGTCTGCTAATCACTATGAATAAATTAACTTAACATCTTGTGATCCATTCGGCATCTTCTCTTAATAAAACTTTAGATAAGTACAAACCCATATTATGAGGCACTTGTCTCTTTTATCCTACTCTATTCTATTCTATTTTGAGTGTATTAATATTAATGATTTGACAAATGTCTTTATTTTAATATTTGTCAATTCTAAAATATTATTCTTCATCACACCACAAGCTGACAATCGTCAATCAAACTCAACACATTAATTTATTATATAAACGCATTAAATAAGAAAGGAATTTAAACAAACTCATCAAACCACTAAACAAATCCAAACCCAAAAGGTTTAAAGTAGGTTTAGCTCCGCTTATGTTCAAAACTTTTGGAACTCAAAATTTTGGATAAGTTTCAGTTTTGATTTTCAGTGGAAACAAACAATGTAGGAGCTTTTCAAAGAAAATAAAAGAAAGAAACAAGAAATATTATATATATATATATGTGTATATATGTGTGTGTGTGTGTGTGTGTGTGTGTGTATGTCTGTGTGTGTATTCCAAACAGCAATAGATCAAAATTGGGGGCAATGGGTTCATGTGACTGTAAATATAAAATAAGTTCCTTATTTTTTTTATCTTTAAAGTTATTGTCATCTATTTTATAATTTAATATTAATTATATTCAAAGTATTGAGATTATCTTTCAAAATGTGTACTTTTACAAAATTAAATATACTTTTTTTTGTATATGTAAAAATATCGTGTCACTTATATTATACTAATTTAATAAAGTAAATAAGTAAATAAATAAATAATAATTTTTAAAATTTAAAAACTTTTTATAATATTTATATAGCAAGGAAATTTTAGATAATTTTATTTTAACCAGAAAAAAAAATCGGCCCCTAAAGACCTGGCCAACCCTACCCCTGTTGAATCGGAATAGAAGCGCCAGCCGATGCGGAGAACCTACCGCTCGGGCGCGCCTCACATTCCCAGAATGGCCAGCATCCCGAGAACCCGGGTGCCATGTGCGGGGGAAAAGCCCTGAAGACAAAAAATCAACCGGGGCTTGCACCACCGATCGGTGGACCTTCCTTACAGGGTGGACCGGAGAGAGAGCCTGACCAATGAGCCCAAAACAATTGCGTAGTTTTAATATCCCAACAATTATATAACAATTTTAATTTAACTTACATGTAAGAATTTTTTATTAAAATATTTTGGTTGATAAAACGGGCCAAAAGCCCGGAACGAAAAATTTTTTATTTTAAAATTTCAAATTTGATTTATAGTTAATTAATTTTTTTGGTACATTGAATATATAAATTAGTCGAAAATTTAAATTAAGATAGAGAGGAAGAGATTCACGAGTTGAACTCATGATTTTAAATAAATTTGATAAATGTTATATTAGAATTGTAAATAAGTTAGACTTGG